>PVIY010007122.1:0-83703 GCA_004026745.1 Myrmecophaga tridactyla
CACCATCATCATCATCACCATCATCATTACATCACCATCACCATCATCACTGCCCTCCTCCTCACCACCATCATCATCATCACCATCATCATCATCACCATCACCATCATCACTGCCCTCCTCCTCACCACCACCATCATCATCACCATCATCATTACATCACCATCACCATCATCACTGCCCTCCTCCTCACCACCATCATCATCATCACCATCACCATCATCACTGCCCTCCTCCTCACCACCATCATCATCATCACAGTCACTGTCATCACTAGGCACTGATGAGTACTTTCTCTGTGCTGATTACTGTGAATTATCTCTCCCATGCATTTAATCCTTGCTATTTTACAGATGAATCACTAGAGTTTAGTAACCTGCCCAAGGTCACAGCTGGTCAGTAGAGAAGCCTGAAGTTGGGTCTGGGGCAATCTGATTCCTTACCCCTCATATAGCTCACGGTTGAATGGGGACCCTAGACTGAGGGATCCCTCCCCAGGGCCTATCCTCACGGGGGCAGAGAGGGCATTCTACTCTGGTACTGCTGTTGGCAGTGACATTTTCTCTGCTTGGTTAGAAATCCCTAGTGGAGAGACCATGCCCATGGGTTTGCCTTCAATACTCTGCATGGAGGGGAGTTTTTAATAAATGCAATTTGATCGTGTATTAGATACACAAGATTGGTGTATGGGCAAGTCTGAAAATAGAGGGTAGGCTTGTGTGAATGTGTATGAGTGCACCTGTGTGCATGTGAGTGAGTGAATATTTCAACCAAGAGATGCAAAACTTTTAGGAGGCCCCTGAATCCCCTGAAAAACTTCCCCTGGATTTTGTTCTTAAAGTCCCCACCAGGTTTCCTCTAGCTGTTCTAATGGAGCCTGTTATGTTGAGGAGAAGCCCCATTTATCTTTGTATTTCCAGAGCTCAGCCCAGAATCTTGGGACACTCAGTATCCTTCTGTACATGCCAGTTGAGTGAACAAAAGAAACCATCAGAAAGAAGGGGAGGTTGTCAGACCCCACAAAGACTTGACTGTGCCTGTGAGATGGAGACATGGCAGGTGGGGCCAAAGGCAATATCTGAATGCACTTAACAGGAAATTCCCAAGGGAGCCATCACTGCTGGATCCTTAGCAGGAAGCAGTCTACCCGCACATCTGGGCTTTTCCAGCTCCCACTGGGGTCTATAAATTCCAATGTTTAGCTTTTTGGTTTGGTTGCCTTTCAGAATGATAGTGCTGACTGCGTCATATTTTTCTGCCCCGTTCTTTAATTAACAAATACATGTGGCACAGAGAAGCTGTGGTTTCATGATGCTTTTCATTGTTCTTCTTTACTCTCCAGATAGTCCAAATAATTCCTTTAGTTATTTTCTTGCAGAAATTTCCTTCAAAGCAGGTGCTGGTTTTGAGCTGGGAAATGATTTGAAGGAAAAAAAGAAGAAAAAAACATCTTCCACTTTTTGAACAGCAAAATTAAGAGTGTGTTTTCCTGTTAGAGATGTCTAAAGTCAGTCCCAGCAGGAGGACCATGGGGTTGCCTGGGCGCCTTTGAGGAGGGGGTGGCAGAGACCCCACACAGGGGTTGTATTCCTGAGTGGGAAGCCTCTTTATTCTGCTGACCGCCAATAATATAAAAACCTGCAGTTGGTCACCCATGGCTGGTCGTGAAAAAAGCAAGAATACAATGACGTCAGTAGGAAGCCGCTGGGTTGGGTCAGCTTTCTGTTAGAGCTTTGCAGATCATGTTCTAAGCAGCTGTGGAGGTGCCCGTCCTACCCTCAGCCCCTCAGAATCACCATTTTGCACAGACTCACCTGTGCAAATGGGCTTCAGGGATTAACCCAGCTTTCTTAGAGCCCCTCACCACCTCCTGCCAATCGCACGGATGCCGACAACTTGGAAAGTCACAAGACAGGCTCAAGGTTGTAGAACCACAGCCTCAGTGGAAGTCCTGAGACTAGAAAGCAGGCTTTCTGAGTCTCAGTCTAGTGCCTTTTTACTACATCACTGCTACTAATTTCCATACGGAGTGGAAATCTATAACCACCCACTTCTCATTGCCTGGTGTGTATTCTGGCATGCAAGGGATCAGTTAAAAGAAGGGCTTGAGTGTTCTAAGTGGAGGGGAATGCTTTGGTAAGTCTGGGAGGACCTGGTGAAAAACTCATAAGCCAGCACAAATGTTTTCAGACTGAGAGGGGCTGAAGTTTTTCAATCTTTTCGTTCTCTAGCACCTAGCTCTAGCCTGGCACGGAATGACCTTCAATAAACGTTGGCTTATTTGAAGCCTGTACTTTAAATCCATCTGTGAGGATGGGTTAACCCAAAAGGCAACTTTAGGGTTTTGACTATACCTGTTTTTTTGCTAAATTCCTTCCTTAGCTAAGGGCCCTTCCTGAACAAACTTTCTGTTTCTAGAGATCAAATTTCTTTAGAGTGATCGAAGAGGATGGGATCACAGAGAGGGGGCAGTATTTGCATTTTCTGTAGCCACTCTATTGGGGAACACCATGTTTAGGGTGACAGATCACTTACACATACTAGGCAAGGCTTAAGAAATTCTGTGACAAGGGACACTTGCCACAAACATAAATTCATATGTACAAAGACATAATATACGCCATGACCTGAGGCTAATGAAGTCACATCATGTGCATCATTTACCACAGTCATTAACTAAAGATATCCAAACACTGTCGGGGCAGAAGGATATTTGTGTGCTTTTTTCTGCTATATTAATGCTGTTCGACTACTTAATTTGCCAAAATATTTAGTGCTTTTTTTGATGCTGTTTTTCCATTAGCAAAATAAAATGTTTTATTTAGAAGCAAAACATTCATTCAGGTCATGTCCACCTGACCCAAGTGTCTTTGCCATGAATACAGTTGTAACTCTGAGTCTTTGGCTCTTCTGGAACACTCCCTGGCGTTAGAACTTAGGACAGGCCTCTGGGGGTAACCCAGAGAGTTGGCGTCTCAGGGAACGGCCTGCAAAGGAAAAGTTTGCCAGAGCCCTTGGAAATACTCCTCTATTTAGTTCTGAGTATACCCATCTGCCTGGGGTGTGACTGCTAGAGGGACCCACGCAGACTTCAGTCTGCCAACTCTTGGGCTCCTTCCAGGGCACCTCCAAGCAAATGCTGGGGATTTAACTTCTGAATGCCTGATCAATACCATTAACAGTTACCTGTCTGCATGCAAGATTGCTGCAAACAGGAGGCTCTGAACATGGTCTCAAGCCAAGGTCATGAGTGGCTTTCCCTTTACTGCCCAAGACTGAACAGTTTTGCAAAAGCAGTGGCTCTTTCTATCTCTGCTGCTTGGGCATTGCATTTGGAGTGGTTTGTCATCTTCAGTGCTCTTAAAAGCCCCTTTCATGTAAATAAAAAGGAAATCACAGAGCTACCCCTTGAAGTCCCCCTTTTCACCCTTCTTCATCTGTCAAATGTATATAATGGAAAAACGATGTAGCCCTGGCTCTGGGCCAAAACAAACAATCTGAAAATACTGTATAAACCCAGCTGTGGCACCAGAGGACGGGGGCCTGGCTTTATGACCTTTGGGGATGGCTAGCCATGTGCAAAATAACAAAACCTCACCACCAGCTTGCAGTTGATTTTGAAGCAGAGTGGGTTTTGGCATTCCTTTATTTGATCTAAGAGAATGAACACCCCACACTGACCAAAATCCCTTTCCCCCAACACTGTGGACTTGTTTTAACCTGGTCCAGCAGAGACTGTGCGCAAGAAAGGAATACAAGTTTAAAATAACCAGAAGTGTGACCAAATTTTACCACTAGGAAAAAAATTAAGTGCCATCAAAACACAGACATCCATTCCTCAGCTTCAGGGGTGTCGAGGGCTGCTAAATCAAGAGACCCTCTGTCTGAAAAAAATGTGCTCACGAGTACTCTCAGGTTAGAGTACAACCAGAAATTTCCAGCACATAAAGGAGATAGAGCACACCTGGTTAAGTCATGGGCAGGTGGGCTGAGACTGGCCTATCAGTGGGTGGGTGGGGGGGGCGGAGAGAGAGAGAGAGAGAGAGAGAGAGAGAGAGAATGCATCTGGCACACTCTGAGGGTCTGGCCGTCGTAGCACGCCAGCCAGCCTCTCCTGAAACTGTATGAACACGATGCTGTCACAGATAGAGTGAACAAACTTTCTGAATCCAGTTCAAACGTGTGAACTGCAGCTCCAGAGTGGGCAGGCTCCCAATGGCTGTCTCCCACGGAAATGCCCATGTGTCCTGTGGCTGCAGGCATGTGCCTGCCGAGAGTCGGGCTGTGCTGAGACGATGGACTGCCTGGGGAGACTGACCTCCTGGAGGGGGAGCAATTAGGGAGAAAGAACAGAAGGGCTTTGCCACAGACTCAGCGCTTAGGGTTGGTAAAGTGCACGGGGGTAGGGAGGGGGGATGGTTTCTGCAGAATTTTCTTTTTCAGATCTGGAAACATGAATAATTAAAAAAAAAAATCTGAGATCACTTTCAATTTCAAGTGAACATTTTCACTATGGTGCCAAATGGAAAGCTGCAAGGTTTCTTTTTTGTTTGATGTCTACAACACGCAAGGATCCCTTGATAAGACAGGGTGAAGGCTTTAGAGGGTTCCCACTTTGCTTTTTTATTGGAAGCAGGAGAATAATGAAAAGAACCAGGAAGGGAAGGTGACAGGCCCCTGGCTGCTGGCTCCTAGAGGCCGGGACCCTCACAGGCCGGGACCCCACAAGTCATGTCTCCAGCCTCCTTTTGGAGTGAGACCCCTATCAGGCCAGGAGAGGAGGCAGAGGCATTGTCTAGAGGGTCCTAGCCCACCATTCCCAAGGGCGGGCCCTTCAGGTGATGTCCCTCATGCTCTGACTCCTCCCCTGACCCTCAGACCTGCCCCGATGGCTGGTACATCACTTGTTCTGTTCCTGCCTGGCTGCCATTCACCCATTCAAGACTGCACGAAGCACCTACTCAACACAAAGTGTGATTCGGGGGAACAAGGGAGCAGCTGCTGAAAGCTGAGAGCACAGGGTCTCTCCTCCTCGGGAGGAGGAGGAGACAGAAGGAGAGAAACAAACGTACAGTCTTTAAGTGACATCCAGGCAGTCCAAAATTTGCTGTTTGGCTGTGGGCCCTGAAGGTCCCGGAAGGGCGGAGCATCCGGTGAGGGTGGGCAGGGCGGCCCTGATGGCTGGGGCGGAACAAGTGAGCAGCTTGCCTGATAACCAAACGTGCATAAGAGTCTCTGGGGAGAGACTCCACTGCTGCTGCGGATCAGCACCCACTAAGGCTGAGGCTCTGAGACCCTAAAGACCCTAAAGCCATTCAACAGGCCACCTGCCAGGCCCCGGCTGGGAAGGACCTGGGCCAGGAGGAGGAGCTGGGGCCTCAGGGTCACAGGAGTCCACCTTGGTCCACCTCCCTGACCCAGAGCATTGGTTTCTGCTTTGTTTTTGCTTCGAGTTTGGGTTCTGACCCCAATTACTGAAAACCTGATATAGTTCCTTGAAAAGTATGTACTACCCTAATTACACAAGCATGCTTTCCTCAATCTAGCATTTTGCCATTAAAATTCCATGTTGGGCATGAGAATGGCATTAAAAGAAGGGTTATCTTTACAGCAACAATTGACCCAAACAATTCTATTTGAAAATACCAACCTCTGAAAAACAAACTCGCTGTGAGGCTCACTGTATTTCTTGGTTGAAATCATTGCTGAAAAATGTGTTTTGGGATTTTTGTACCTTTGCTACTTTGCTTGGAATCATAACTGAGGCCCTTATCAATGACTGATGAAGACATTCTGATCAAACGGGTTTCTTACTTAAACACAGATCAAGAGGAACAATAAACCAATATTTCCATCAAAGTCCATTTGCATTATGACAAACTCATAAGCCCTGCTTTCACTGTAGCTATAAGATTCTTCTCTCTATTCCCCACAGCCCATATGGTATAATCAGGACCAGGCTACACACACACACAAACACACATGAGGGAAGAGGCCCTCAAAATAACAACCACATCTCCTGCAGTCACACTTCACCGCCTCACCCTAGCCTGAAGATGCTGAAGCCCTCTGCTGAGACCCATCCACAGACATCCTGCGCCCTGTGTCAAGGGTGACATGGCCACCAGGCAGTTCTGTCTTGCTATGTAGGTTGTATTATTTTTCCTCCAGGGCCATCATAAAACCCTCGGGCAGTTTATATGCTTTTAGTTTTAAACCTTTGTTCTTAGGCAGATAGAGCAATTTACAATTTAAACATCTTTCTTCCCAGTTATTATATATATGTACACACCTACACATTATATGTATTTTATGCATATACACACAGATAACCATATACATGTATATATACACCATATACATATGTGCATACACACATAATCACATAAGTTTATACACATATACACAAATTATACAGGTGGTAAAAATGTTTGGAGAATTTAGAAAAAATATTAAGAAAATAAAGTGACATATAATGAAGGCACAATTAGTACTGTAGTAAAATATTTCCTTCAATCTCTTCCTTACATGTGTATATGAATTATATACTGTTTATGTTTATAGTCTTTTAAAACTCAACTGGTCACAGCATTTTCTTACATCTTTAACTATTACAAGGCACGTTTTACCACGTATTTTTATGCATTCCATTTTATGGGTGTGTTGTAATTCATCTCACTAATCTGCTGTTAGATATATTTTTTCTATGAATCTGAGTGATATGCGATAAACATCCTAGTTGGTAAACGATCATGTGGTTTCTGCTTGTTTCCTTATATAAATGGCAATTTTGGATACTATGAGGGAAATGTCTCATGTCTGATAAAGACTCCAACTCTGCTGGCTCTAGGATGCCATTTACCTTCTTTTATCAGAGATCTTGAAACTTTTTTTGTAATATAATTTCCCTACAGTCTAAGACATTAATGTTACTTGAAGTCACTCTATCTAACTATAACCTAACTTGCTAGAACTTTAAAATGCACGTGGCCTTTTGAAGATCCTGTATCTACTGTTTGTGAGAACGGGAAGCACTATAGCACTAACAAGCATAAACACCAGGTATGTCTGCTTGTAAAACATCTAGTGTAGAATAATGTACAACACATTCTTAGCAGACATACCACGGGATGACTGATGACGGGGATGGAATATTTTCTGCTTCTCAAATTCTCTGAATTGGGTACTCATGTAGGGGTATTGCAGAACCAAATTCTTTGTTTTCTAGTTCATTCTAAATATGCTTTCTTTGCATTATTCACTGTTTTTTTCTTTGGGGGGGGGTAGGCACATGGTCTGGGACTCGAACTCGGGTCTCCCACATGGAAGGTGAGCATTCTACCAGTGAACCATCCATGCACCCTTCACTGTGGGTTTTTAAAAACATCATATTTATCACAATCATCAGCCTTGATTTATGAGCCGATGTTGAGCCCCAAGAACCAGCAGCCTGGTTGTTCTCTCTAGAATGTTCAACATGGTGAAATATGGATAATCCCCTGAAGGACTTTGAGCAAACTAGCTGCTCATGGAGGCCAAACATGTAGATAAATGAGTTATTTAACCTTTGGCCCAGGCCTTAAGAAGTTAGGTTAATAAAGAGGTGCTACTCAAAATAACCATTCCCAAGTCAGGAAAGTGTGAAATGAAGTTCCAAGGATGCTGTCGATTCTACCGGAAGCATTTGCAATGTTGCTTTAAAAATTAAATTGACTTTATCTGGACAGCCTGGAGCACTGTGGCACAACCAGGTCTTGGGGGATGTGAATGAACAGACTTCCCATCCCTTCCTCCTGTTAAACATCACACGGCTTACTCCATAAGATAGCAGTGTGTACATCTAAAAGCAAGTCCAAATTGCTTTTAATTTAAGCAAAACCCCAAGAAAGGACAACGAGATGCAGTTTCAATTCATCTGTTTGTATGGCGTCTATTTGTTGATTTAAGGAAAGTCTGAAATTCACTAGTTAATGCCAGTCGGTGGCAGACCACTTGAGGGGGGGAAATGCCAGGGTGCCACAGCTGCTACTTTGAGAAGACTGGTAAATGCTTGTTACAGACATCAAAATTTACAAATATAATAATGAGAAGAAAAGAAATAAAATTTTTCAAGATATTTTTGAAAGGCTTGGTTGTGGTATAAACTCGTTTGAAACTGGAACTTGGCGTATAAAAGATTGTAGCACTAAAATGTGCAAGTTTCTAAGTTCTAAGTTTCATTAATTATTTAAATGATTAATTGCATCTGGGCAGTAGCTGCTATCAGAAAGAGATGGTGGGAAGAGAGCTGGGTGATTTCATTAAGGTAGAATAGAAAGTTAACCTCCTTCGGGTGAGAAAAAAATTAAGCTCTTTCATTCTTCTGATGTAGGGAAGAAAGAGAAAAGGGGGGTATTGAGATGTGTTTGGTGTTGAGTGAAAGCAGGATTTAGAGAAGGCAAGTACAAGGATGATTCTTGAGCTGAACTATTCATAGGCAGTGGCCATGAGAAGTTGCCAGAATCTGTAATATTAGACAGAAGGGAGAGGACAAATGGCCAGGATGGACTTGATAAAATCCTTGCTTGAAATTGTGGAGCTGGGCACCAACCTTCCTTTTGGATAAGACGGGAGGCCAAGAAAGAAATGATCTATAAATGCTGGATAGTCCATACACTGATCAGAGGCAGTCTTGGAAGAGGTGTTTATGTTTATTTCAAAAACATGCTCATAGGTGTATTAGTTTTCTGGCTGCTATAACATATAACGGTTCATTTAACAGTGGAAATTTATAGGGTAGAGGTTTCAGAGACAAAGGCTTGCTTCCTCCCAGGGTCTGAATCTTTTGGCTGGCCAGTAATCTTTGGGTTTCTTTGACTTTTCCGTCTCATGGCAAAGTACATGGCAGTGTCTTCTCCTTTCTCTTCTGTGTTCTGTGAATTTCCAGCTTTTGGCTGCTCCCTGTGCCTTTTCCTTCCATGTCCAATTTCTGTAGCTCATAAGAACTTCAGTCCTATTCGATTAATTTGGTCTGGGCACATCTTGGATAATAACGTCCCCAAAGGCCCAATTTAAAAATGGGGTCATACCCACAGGACTAGGGTTGGAAACTTAATGTGCTTTTTGTGTGTGTGTGTGGGGGGACATGATTCCATCTCCAACAGTCCACCCTCTGGACCCCCAAAAGATGTGTTTTTCCCACATGCAAAATGACTTCATTCCATCGCAGTGTTCCAAAAGCCTAAATGACTTTCAGTAACAAAGTAAAGTACAAAATTTCATCAAAATCAATTATGGATGTGGTCCATCCTGGGGCAAAATTTCTCTCCTTGAAAAAAGTTGTGTGCTTTCACCATACAATGGTGGGACAGGCATAGGATAAATGTTCCCATTCTAAAAGGGAGAAATTGGAAGGAAAACACAGGTCAAGGGTTTGAAACAAGTCCAAAACCCAGCAGGATTTCTCATCCCATTAGATCTCAAAGTGTAGGACCATCTATGGATTGATGTTTTGTCCTCTGGGCCAGATGGAGCAGCAGCCCTACCCCCTCCAAGGGCTTGCGCAGTGGCCAGGCTCTCCTCACACACCGGAACACAAGCCCTGCCATCTCCAAGCATTGGGGTGGTGGCTGTCTCCCTGGACAATGGGACTCTCTGGACCTCCAAGAGCAGAGGAAGGTGGGCCCACTCTCTTAGCCCAAGATCTCTTTAGTCCAGACCTCAGCTTCCATAGTTCTGCCCTTGATGCCATTCTTCCTTCAGTTTGCCCCTTCTCTGTCTCTTTCAGGCATTCCTTCTGTTCATATAAATTTTGTAAAAACTGTGTTGGCTTTGCATGCAGTTCCAGGAGGTCCAAACCATCTGACAACAGAACTTTCCACAGATCCTTCCTGCGTAACTGCATTTCCAGTCTTGACTTCCACTGAAATGGCTGACAGGATGCAGGCTCAGCCACTCCTTGTTTAGCAAAGGGCTGTTCAATTGAGCCCTCACATGGAGTCCTGTTGTCTGGGGACTCCCTGAAAGCTCACGGAGCTACTTCTGATACTAGTCTCAGAACACGACCTACATAGGCTGAGAAATTTCCAAGTCATCAATTGCTGGTTTGTTTGTGCATTATGATTCACGCCTCAGCTTATCTCTTTCCTCTTGCATTTTACTATAAGTTGCGAGGAGAAACCAGGCTGCATCTTCTACACTTAGCTTGGAGATCTGCTCAGCTAAATTCCAAGATCATAGCTTTCAAATTCTGCTTTCCATCCAACATCAGAACACAATTTTGCCAAGTTCTCTGCCATTCTATAAACAGGGATTACCTTTCCTCCAGTTTTCAATAACATATCTATTGTTTACTTCTAAGGTCTCATTGGATATGCCTTTAATGTTTCTTCAAAGAGAGCTAGGTTTTTTCTATCAGGTGCCTCACAATTCTTCCAGACTCTACCTATTACCCAATTCCAAAGCCATTTCCACAAGTTTAGGTATTTGTCATAGCAGCACCCCACTTTCTGGTGCTAAAAATTCTATTAGTTTCCTGGCTGTTATGACAAATACCATAGAATGGGTTGGTTGTTAAACTCTGTATCTATACATTTTGGCTTGCTGGCAATCTCTGGGGTTCTGTGGCTTTTGCATCACGTGGCAATGCATATGGTGGTGTCTTCTTTCTCTTCTGGTAGATTAAAGTCCCCCCTCATTCAGTCTGGGCACACCTTAACTAATAACATCTTCAAAGATCCTATTTACAAGTGGGTTCCCATCCACTGTTCCAGTGAACATGTCTTTTGTGGGAGACATGATTCACTCCCCAACAGGTATCATTAAAAATGAACAGCATTGCTTATATAATGCTAAATCTAGTTTTTAAAAGGTGACTGTTTTTATCTGAAAAAAGAAACAGAAGAAAACTCATGGCTTTCACCCACAGGTTAAAGAAAACACACACTTTAGTATTAAAACCATACAAAAAGTTTTGCAATGGATGATGGTGATGGTAGCACAATACTGTGAATTTAATTAGCAGCATTGAATTATGTATTTAAATGTGGTTAAAAGAGGAGATTTTAGGATGTATATATGGTACTATAACAAAAATTTAAAAATAAAATCCATGGTCCTGCACTGCACATGCATACACATTCAACCACTCAAGTGGGATGGAGGGTTAGAATTAAAAGCACACAGATGAAATGAAGTCAAATGTTTGCTTTGGGGCTCCTACACTGTTGTTCCTAATACAGAGATTGTTATTTTCTAGCCGCCCACTACGTGCCAGGGACTCCACTGGGATCAACCCTATGGAGTCAGTATCGTTAGAATTGGTTCATGAGGAAACTGAGGATCAGGGAGGATAAGACCTGCCGTATTCCATGCTGAGGGTAGGTGGAAGAGCACAGTTCCAAATCCAAGTGTGCTGGGATCCAAAGCCTACGCTCTTGCCAGGGCAACAAAAAAGATAAGGACTATCATAGCATTTGGAGGACTGGAACTGGAAACCTAAATGTAAACTAATGGTAAATGGCAGATGGTGTTATAAAACATTTTAGAGTTTAACAATGGCCGAAGTATTTTAAAACTCATATTCTATTTATGCTTTGCTATAATAAAATAAACAAAAGACAACTTCTTACTGGGTAGATAGTAATATAAATCAGAGTTCTGACCTGAATATGGGCTTTAGGTTGTGAGTGAACCTGCTGAAAATGTATTAAAAATTGTTTGTGTGGGTCTTTTTATACATGAGTGTGCGTCCCAGGGTACATTTTCCCATAAGTTCATCAGATTTGTTTCTGACCCCAGAAAGGCTAAAATCACAGGACACGTGGATTTATTTAATGGGATTTAGAATATTAGTGAGCAAAAAATGAATATGTCTAAATCTCTGGAGCCTGAAAAAATGAATGGTGCATAGAAAAGTGCCAAAAATCATTGATGACGACAGAGGTCACCAGCCTTGGCTGACTGCTGGGGTCCCCTAGGATGCCTGTCCCCAACTGTGCCCTCCAGTCTCAATTATCAGTGTGGAGTGTGACCTGTGCGTGTGGTTTCACCTTAATTGCTACATTCAGGTAGCCTTCAGGTGAGTCCACTCTGTAGCCAGGGCTGAGAGCCACGGGAACAGGGAAATAGCTGGGGCCCTCTGATGTTCTTCGCCCAACGCCCAGCAGAGATGTGAATTCAAGGCACATGAGCTATTCATGAGATTCAATGCTTTTGTACAGATAAGAAGAATGTTCTACTCATAGCAGTATTTTGGAAAGAATGCTAGCATTCAGCATCTGAGTGCTGTAATGCTGTAAGTACAGCATGCTTAAGGAAATGTTTCCTGCTATGATCGCCTTGGTTAGGAGTTAGGAAGTTAGGTTCTATCTGGAATTGCTTTAGAAACTGCTTTAAAGATAGGTGGTGGGGGTGTGTGTGTGTGGGCAGAAGGACAGGAGCAAAGGACAATTTGAATGACGTTCAAGACATTTAAAAAAAATCTGTTCAAAGGATGGAGAATCAAAGATATTTGAAGGAGAAGAATCAAGAAACTGCAAAATGGTAACCGATTACATTTTAGTTTTACTGAGGCGTGAAATGAAGTTTCATGATGTTCTAAAAACAACAATTTAACTGCATAAGTGCGCTGGCATGAAATCCACACCATTTTCATCTCATTTTGACTGAATAATAGAAACTGAATAGTTATGTCCTAGCCCTCTTCTTCCCACCACACACAAAGTTAAAGAAATATTTTTAAAACTTCTAATTTTTCTTCCATTTCGGCACAGCCATATATAGACATGCTGGTTTATTTATGACTTTCCAGGAACTTTTACTTGCGAATGGCTTTTACCAAATGATTTATTTGCTTCGTCTATGTTGAGGGAAACTTGGGTCTGTAGACTGTTTTTAAATCTTAAAGCTCAGACTGCAATGGACCGAATTCCTTACCAACACGTCTCGTAAGTTTCTGCAAGGGCTTTGGGTTCTGAGGTAGAGAAATCGGGAGTCCTGGACTCAACTTTTAAATATTTCACCTTTCCCACCGTTTCTCTTTTGAGAAAACAGAAAATGATGGATAATTTCTGGCCCACTGGATAATGTGAGATGGCAAAATTTCCGTCCCTTTGCCAAAGGCTGGTTATTTTGAGCCTCTGCCAGTGCCATTTTTCTCTTGTCTTTGCTGCCCAGCTTCCTTGCTTAGATGACAACATTAATCTACTAAATATCACCTGAAATATAAAGTTTCTTTAAAAGATCTATAGGAAGCCAATGGACCTCCCATTAAGTACCGGTGGCCCCCACCCCCAGTGCATAAGAGGCACCTTGTATCTGGAATCGTAAGAAATTGTAAAGATAACCACGAGTGTTTAATGATGTCCTTTAGCTGTGAGCTCAAGGAGGTAATATGGCTGAATATCAAAGTTGGTGGCACATGCTAACAGGAATTAGCACATCTTAATTTAAAACCTAGATCCCATTTCCAGCAAATAGGTTAAATTCTAACGTAATGCTACTTAACTCACTCTTCACTTCTTGGGTTTCGCTTTTGACCATAAAATGAACGTTGAGTGAAAGCTCTTTGACTCTTCTTTGCACTGATTTGAAGCCACAATCCTTTTCTGAACATTTGCAAAACCCTCGGGAGGACATAGCTTCACTTTCCCGCTTTCTCTTGTTATCCCACAAGGTCCAAAGAGTAGATGTAGAACTGCTGCATATGGTGGGAACGAGCAAGAACAGAATGGAATCATTCTTGCTCTTGCACTTTGCCGGTCCCCTGGGGGCAGCCACGCCCTCCCACCCCACCCCATGCATGGCAGTGCCTCTCACTGACCAGGGCCTTGTGGGGCCTCACAGTCCTTGGGCCCGTGACTCTTGTCCACGGCGTCTCACTGCTGGGAGGTGGCACTCGTCACAAACCCCGACTTCTGTGTTTTTGGCTGCAAATACCTTGAAGGAACTCTACACAGATGATTTCTGAAAGCTTTTACATCATCAGGCCATCTGAGCATTCCCTGAGGTATTGTAGCTCATTCTTTGATAAGCTTAGAGTTGCAACTGAACACATAATTCTTTATATCCACTTAGAATGTTTATAAGGGAATTAGTTTCCAGTTCCATATAACATTGCTAGGTCCACTCCTGAGCGGATAGATGTATGAAAGACGTTTTTTTTAAGTTATTGTTGCAGTCAGTTGACATTCAAGCTTGTATGTCGTTTCCATAATGGTTGTGGAAAAGTCACACACAGATGAGCTTTAGACACAAAGGGAAGCAACCCAGAGGGTAAGGATGCTAGAATTTTTCTTTTTTACCAGAAATAAAAATAGGACCCTAAACATTAGCATGGAATGCTTTCAAGATGATTGATATTTAGAGCCCACAGCTCCTCGATGATATTCCTAAGTAACAGAGGGCTTTATGAGAATATTGGAAAGTTACTATTTCTTTTTAAAATTCTAGTGAGACCAAATTCCAATTAAACTGGTTTGCCAGTTGGTAACCATATTTATTTCTGGTAGAATATATATTTCAATCAAAAACGTCCAAAATGAATGATGCTATATGCTACTTCACTATAAACTGCGACCATGCCATAGAACCTTTTTCTATCTAAGTAACTAGAATTTATGGTGATGGGATCTTAAAAAGGACTTTACAGACATGTCCATTACTTATATTTTTGTTTTATGAGAAATCATGTACTCTAAGAATTTTTAAGACTCCAAAAGAGGTTGTACCAACTAGACTGGAAAGGATTCCCATTTTTGCTTTGCTATTTTAGTAAAATAAACAGTTTTCCCTGGATTGTTTGCTTTCTTGAATTCCATTCCCCGATTCATTAAAATTCTTATGAAAGCCAAAACTGTTGCCGTGGCTGAAACAAATGGCTTCACTGTTCATCAGATCAAGTCTTTGCGAGCACTGTATTAAGGCAATCAATTTTTGTAATTTCAAATCTTAAAATCTTTCCTCCAGGATAAAAGAGAACAAAGCAACAACATCTCAACAGACTTGCTAAATTTTCCAGGAAGGCTGGGTTCTTAGTAGTTCTGCAGAATAAACTTTCCCAGAATCCTAGGGTTTTATTAACTACCCCATCTCTTCCAGATCTTTGAGCTTTTAGATCATGCTTTAGATGTTGACGCGAGAGGTGGTACTGCGGATGTTTAAGGCGGGATGTTGGGAGCTACCAGGCCTGTGAGTGCTGGCTCTGCAGCTTCCCAGCTCAGCCACCTAGTAAAGGTACAGAGCCTCTCCGAGTTCGTGGTTCCCTCCTCTAGAAAGTGGGCATTGTAATAGCATCTTACCTCATAAGATAGTATCCATCTGGTGGAGATACCACTACTAATAGTATCTCCCTTACGCGGTTCAGATTAAATGAAATAACACAACTACAGTGCTTGACAAAGTCCCTGTCACACATATGCCTCCATTAAGTATTAGCTGTATAACTATTATTTTTATCCATCTCAAAATATGTTCCCTTGAACCATTAGTACGTTGCCACTAAATCGGAAAATGCTAATCCTCCCAATTGAAACAGAAGTTAAATTTAAGTTTAACTTTAATTAAAAATTAGTGGACACCTTGTATGTCATGAAATTACAAGACATTAGGACTTCTAAGTGCTTTGCTCCTTTAAAACTATGAGAACTTGCCATTCCAGGAAGATAGAAATTCGTATCTTCTACAATACTCGTGCACATTTATTGAGGGGCTTTCCCCTCCTCCGTAGTCTCTAGCTTTACAAAACTCTCAAAGCACCTCTTGCTCACTAATTTCACACAATCTAGAAGTGATCGTCATATATTTAATGCTTTAAAAATACCAATAATATGTTTTGGAGGTTTCATTGTTCACCTCTCACCTAAGTTCCATTTGGGCTGGGCTAGCTCTTTTCCATCCTTTGTACTTTCCCTGGCATCTTGCCTATGCTGGGCAAATCATAAGATTTCAAAAAATAATTAATGACTGCAGCTTCTGAACCATTTTTTTCAATATAGTAAAGTTTTGTAAGAAATCCTGGGCCCCACCACAAGAGCAGAGAGAAGCACAATGAATCGATGGAGATATAAAGGGCGGCTGAGACTAGAAGTTATGACTTTCAATCCTTGGTCCAGTTCCAAAGGTTCTGTAATTTGGCCAAAAACTATTCAGGCTTGCTTTCTTATGGATTGACATGCTTTTAAACTAAGTAATGAAATGCAGAGAAGGCCAATCTGAGATGGCGGGTCACAAGACCCAGTGATGCCCATGAATAGGGGTGAGAAACATGAGGTTCCTTCCCAGTTCCCCCAAAGTACCCACAACTAAACCAGTAGAGACCCCAAAGGAACAGATGGGCCATGTCTCCGACCTTCTAATAATTTCTGGCCAGCTGAATCCCACCCTACCCCTATGGCTGACACTGTGTGACACTATGGCTGAGGCTGCTTTGGAGTTCTCTATTCTTGAACACAGGCAAGACCTGGGCAAGACCTAATAGCTCAGGATGAAGCTGCGATTTCACTTATGATTGAACGAGAGGTTTCCTGGATGCTGGATTCATGTTCCAGCACTGTGACCTCTGGTCTCTGCTGGACTTTGCTCTTTCCTTCCCCACCTGTGGCCCTGTGCTGACTCCTTGTCCAGTCTTGGCACGTGGGTCTTGATAAAGTGAAAGACATTAGGAAAAGACACTCAGTAATCTGTCTCTTTGTACTCTTAGTCAAAAGGGAAAAGCACACCAATTCACCTTCACATTCCTCTTCCCCCCTTCTCTAGACTCCCAACAGTTTGTACAATTAACACATTTCTTTTGTAAAAAAAACTCAGAATCAACTTACATTCCCCAGGAGTGTGCTGGTTATGGCTAATACATATCTAAGGAAAAGGTCATAATTTTACTTAATTTTGAAGGTGGTCTGAAAATATGCCTTATTGAAAAATATCAGTGTAGCCTACATTCCTGAATAATGCTGGTCTGTCCTTCTTAGAAAGGACCCTCATCAGTCACAAGGAAAAGTAAATAAGCAAATGTCATCCTAACATTCCTTTAGAATTGTGCTATGGAATTTGAATGTGCACACCTACCAAACCTACATAAATCAATCACCCCAAGCTATCCTAGCATGAAGACTTTATTGTGCCATCTATAATCATTCAATTAAAAACAAATAAAGATGCACATTGAAACCTCAGTCCCTGACATGGAAATAGCTGCATGGTTCACATCTGGTTTGGCTAAACTATAATTCTGACATCTAATCTTAATAGTATGAGGACTTATGGGGTGGAGAGTATGTCAGCTACTGCAGGGTTAGGTCTACTTCTATTTTCAGATTAAGGATAGTTATACCATCAAGGAAATGATCTATGAATTATGCTCAAGTAGTTAAATTTAGTCTGTTAAGCCATCTTATAGGTGCCTGTCTGGTGACAAAAATGGTCAAGGATTCAGGCCAAGGAAGCTGATTTCTGCCTTTATGGGGTTGACTCTGTAGTTCCTACAGTGGGATAAAAATTACAAGACCATCAACTACATGGAGTTAAGAGCTATATAATTTTAGTGTTTCAGGGCTAGAGCTCACACATGTTCTACAGCTCCCATATATACCTGGAAACGGCTGTGTGTGTGTGTGTGTGTGTCAAGGTGGATTTTTAAAGGACCATCAGGCTGGAATTTGGTGAGTAAACTGATGAAATCCAAAGGAAAGCTACTGATTGATAAGAGGTTAGTGGTCTTTAGGGAGTGAGGCTGGAGAAGTGATAAAAAGTTGAGCTCTGGATTCCAATTGTGTGAATCTGTACTTCTTTTTAGAGAATAGCAGGCTTTACTTCACTTCTCGACTAATGTTGCTGTGTATACAGATGCCCATGGGGACAGAAAGTGTGAGAGTCCCCTGTGACCTCTTCATTGCAATAGCAATTCTAGGGTGTTCCTTCTCTCTTGCATGTGAATTTTCATCTAACCATGCAATTATTTTCCTAAACTCAATAAAATCTTCTCCCAAATTATAGACAATTATACATGTTTATTATATTAATGGTTGGGAAAGAAAAAAAATCATTAGTCATTCCACCACCCAGAGATATGACTACTAACCATGAACAATCTGAGGTATTTCAATTTAGCTGTTTGTCTGCTCAGAAATATTTTTTTCTAATAAAATGGGATCACATGGTGAATACTGTTTGCTATTGTTTCTCTCTGCCACTCACACTACATTGTGTTTTGAGCAATCACCAATGTCATTACGTGCTTTTGAAAGCATGGTTTTAATAGCAGTGTGATATTCTGTCAAATTGATGTACCAGAACTCATGTACCCATTTTCCTATTTTTAAGTAAAGTCCATTTTTGCATTGCAACCATAAACAATACTGTGCAGCATGTATTTAATAATAGTATCTCTGCACCTGTTTGTTTTTTTTCCCCCTAGAATTATGATGACTGGGACAGAGGCTATGGACAATTTTCGTTATCAAGAAATTATTGAGAACAAAGTTATGTTTAATAAACATATCCATTTAGAGGTACAAATCAGTGAGTTCTGACACCTGTATACATCTGTGAGACCACTGCTACAAGCAAGACGCAGAATATATCCTTGGTCTCCCAGTTATGGATATTTTCAAGGCTCTTATTGAATGCTATAAAATTATTCTTTACCACTCCACCCCAAGATTGTATCAATTTCCCCTGCTTTCCCCCACCCCTAGTAGCAGTCTTCTAGACTGACATTTCTGCTGTGTCATCAGCAGACACTCACACTGCATAATGTTGTCCATTTAACAGACAATAAAATCAATAGACAATACATAGGAAATAAGGTCTCATTTCAATGTGCATTTCCTAGGTTATTACTGAGATTGGACCTATTTTTCAATGTATTTATTTCCCATCTGTATATTTTTCCCATTGGTTTTTTTCTTAATTTTAAAACTTTTTTTAAATACCAAAAAACACCAAACAAATGCAAACATTCTTAACTTTTGATCATTCCTTTCTACATATATAATCAGTAATTCACAATATCATCATATAGTGGCATATTCATCATCATGATCATTTCTTGGAACATTTGCATCTATTCAGAAAAAGAAATAAAAAGAAAACAGAAAAAAATTCATACATACCAACCCCCCCACCCCTCCCCCTCATCGATCACCAGCATTTCAATCTAAATTTATTTTAACATTTGTTCCCCCTATTATTCATCTTTATTCCATATGTTTTACTTGTCTGTTGATAAGGTAGATAAAAGGAGCATCAGACACAGGGTTTTCACAATCGCACAGTCACATTGTGAAAGCTATGTTATTACACATTCATCCTCAAGAAACATGGCTACTGGAACACAGCTCTACATTTTCAGGCTGTATCCGCCAGCCTCTCCACCACATCTTGACTAACAAGGAGATATCTATTTAATGGGTAAGAATAACCTCCAGGATAACCTTGCAACTCTGTTTGGAATCTCTCAGCCATTGACATTTTATTTTGTCTCATTTCACTCTTCCCTCTTTTGGTAGAGAAGGTTTTCTCAATCCTCTGATGCTAAATCTCAGCTCATTCTTGGGTTTTTCTCAATCCCTTGATGCTGAGTCTCAGCTCATTGTGGGATTTCTGTCCCACGTTGCCAGGAAGGTCCACACTCCTGGGAGTCATGTCCCACACAGACGAGGGAGGGTGGTGAATTTGCTTGTTGTGTTGGCTGGAGAGAGAGGCCACATCTGAGCAACAAAAGAGGTTCTCTTGGGGGTGACTCTTAGGCCTAATTTTAAGTAGGTTTGACCTATCCTTTGTGGGTTTAAGTTTCATATGAACAAACCCCAAGATTGGGGGTTCAGTCTATAGCATTCGCACTACTTGTGAGAATGTCAAGAATTCAACTTGGGGAAGTTGAATTTTCCCCCTTTCTCACCATTCTCTGAAGGGGACTTTGCAAATACTTTTTTATTCACTGTTCAAATCACTCTGGACAAACCAACAAAATCTCATGTCCTATTCAAGGTTCCATGTACTTATGGTGTTCAATTAAGCTGCCTACTTAAGTTATATTAGGAAATGCACTAGTCAAAATATAAATTTTGTACCAAATAAACATTTTTTGCTTTAGTCTCACACATAAGGTAAAATTCTAAAACATTAATTACCATCTATTTTCAGCACCCTGCAGTAATGACATTCCTTTGTTCTTCCTCATGCAAAAACATTTTTAAAAGTTGTACATTTAGTCACTATCATTATACACTCGAGGCATTCCTAGATTATACCATCTCAGTATTTACCATCTATATTTCTTTCTGATTTCATTTGTGCCCACAGCCCTCTTCCATCTATCATTTTCACATTCAGCTTCATTCAGTGTTTTAACATAATTGTATTACAGTTAGGTAGTACTGTGCTGTTCATTTCTGAATTTTTACATTCAGTCATGTTGCACAATCTGTATCCCTTCAGCTCCAATTACCCAATATCTTACCTGATTTCTATCTCCTGATGGTCTTTGTTACCAATAAAATTCTCCAAGTTTATTCACTAATGTCAGTTCATATCAGTGAGACCATACAGTGTTTGTCCTTTTGTTTCTGGCTAATCTTACTCAGCATAATATCCATCCATGTTGTTACTTGCTTCATAACTTTTTTCTGTCTTACAGCTGCATAGTATCCCATTGTATGTATATACCACAGTTTGTTTAGCCATTCGTCTGTTGATGGACATTTTGGCTGTTTCCATCTCTTTGCAATTGTAAATAATGCTGCTATAAACACTGATGTGCAAATGTCTGTTTGTGTCCTTGCCTTCATGTCCTCTGAGTAGACACCTAGTAATGGTATTGATGGGTCATATGGCAATTCTATATTCAGCTTTTTGAGGAACCGCCAAACTGCCTTTCACAGAGGTTGCACCATTTGACATTCCCACAAACAGTGGATAAGTGTGCCTCTTTCTCCACATCCTCTCCAGCACTTGTCATTTTCTGTTTTATTGATAATGGCCATTCTGGTGGGTGTGAGATGATATCTCATTGTGGTTTTGATTTTCATTTCCTAATAGCCAGGGAAGTTGAGCATCTTTTCATGTGCCTTTTGGCCACTTGTATTTCCTCTTCTGAGAAGTGTCTGTTCAAGTCTTTTGCCCATTTTGTAATTGGGTTGGCCATCTTTTTGTTGTTGAGTTGAACAATCTCTTTAAATATTCTAGATATTAGACCTTTATCTGATGTAATGTTTCCAAATATTGTTTCCCATAGTGTTGGTTGCCTTTTTACTTTCTTGACGAAGTTCTTTGATGCACAAAAGTGTTTAATGTTGAGGATTTCCCATTTCCTTTATTCTTTCTTCAATGCTCTTGCTTTGGGAGTAAGGTCTAGGAAACCACCTCCTAGTGTAAGATTTATAAGATATTTCCCTACATTTTCTTCTAACAGTTTTATAGTCTTAGATCTAATGTTTAGGTCTTTGATCCATTTTGAGTTAATTTTTCTATAAGGTGTGAGATATGGGTCCTCTTTCATTCTTTTGCATATGGATATCCAGTTCTTTAGGCACCATTTATTGAAGAGACTGTTCTGTCTCAGGTGAGTTGGCTTGACTGCCTTATCAAAGATCAACTGGCCATAGATGAGTGGGTCTATATCTGAACACTCTATAACAATTCCACTGGTCAGTGTATCTATCTTTATGCCAGTACCATGCTGTTTAGACCACTGTAGCTTCATAATAAACCTTAAAGTCAGATAGTGTGAGACCTCCAACTTCATTTTTTAATCTCAGGATACTTTTAGCTATTCGGGGCACCCTGCCCTTCCAGATAAATTTGGTTATTGGTTTTTCTATTTCTGAAAAGTAAGCTTTTGGGATTTTAATTGGTATTGCATTGAATCTGTAAATCAATTTAGGTAGAATTGACATCTTAACTACATTTAGTCCTCCATCCATGAACATGGTATGCCCTTCCATCTATTTAGGTCTTCTGTGATTTCTTTTTAACAATTTCTTATAGTTTTCTTTGTATAGGTCTTTTGTCTCTTTAGTTAAATTTATTCCTAAATATTTTATTCTTTTGGTTGCAATTGTAAATGGAATTCGTTTCTTGATTTCCCCCTCAGATTGTTTATTACTAGTGTATAGAAACACTACAGATTTTTGAGTGTTGATTTTGTAACCTGCCACTTTGCTGTACTCATTTATTAGCTATAGTAGTTTTGCTGTGGATTTTTTGGGGTTTTCGACATATGGTATCATATCATCTGCAAACAGTGAGAGTTTTACTTCTTCCTTTCCAATTCTGATGCCTTGTATTTCTTTTTCTTGTCTAATCGCTCTGGCTAGAACTTCCAACACAATGTTGAATAACAGTGGTGATAGTGGACATCCTTGTCTTGCTCTAGATCTTAGGAGGAAAGTTATCAGTTTTTCTCCTTGAGGATGATGTTAGCTGTGGGTTTTTTTTTTATATATTTCCTTATCATTTTGAGGAAGTTCCCTTCTATTCCTATCCTTTGAAGTGTTTTCAACAGGAAAGGATGCTGAATTTGTCAAATACCTTTTCTGCATCAATCGAGATGATCATGTGGTTTTTCTGCTTTGATATGTTGATATGGTGTATTACATTAATTGATTTTCTTATGTTGAACCATCCTTGCATACCTGGGATGAATCCTACTTGGTCATGATGTATAATTATTTTAATGTGCAGCTGGATTCGATTTGCTAGAATTTTGTTGAGGATTTTTGCATCTATATTCATTAGAGAGATTGGTCTATAGTTTTCTTTTTTTTGTAGTATCTTTGTCTGGCTGTGGTATGAGGGTGATGTTGGCTTCATACAATAAGTTAGGTAGCTTTCCCTTCTCTTCAATTTTTTGGAAGAGTTTCAGCAGGACTGGTACTAATTCTTTCTGGAATGTTTGGTAGAATTCACATGTGAAGTCATCTGGTCCTGGACTTTTTTTTGGGGGGAGCTTCTTAATGACTGATTTAATTTCTCTACTTGTAATTGGTTTGTTGAGGTTGTCTACTTCTCCTCGAGTCAAAGCTGGTTGTTCATGCCTTTCTAGAAAGTTGTCCATTTCATCTACATTGTCTAGTTTATTAGCATAAAGTTGTTCATAGTATCCTGTCATTACTTCCTTTATTTCTGTGTGGTCAGTGGTTATGTCTCCTTCTTTCATTTCTGATCTTATTTATTTGCAATCTCTCTCTTCTTCTTTTTGTCAATCTTGCTAAGGATCCATCAATCTTATTGATTTTCTCATAGAACCAACTTCTGGTTTTGTTGATTTTCTCAATTGTTTTCATGTTCTCAATTTCATTTATTTCTGCTCTAATCTTCATTATTTCTTTCCTTTTGCTTGCTTTGGGGTTAGTTTGCTGTTCTTTCTCTACTTCTTCCAAGTGAACAGTTAATTCCTCAATTTTTGCCCTTTCTTCCCTTTTGATATAGGTATTTAGGGCAATAAATTTCCCTCTTAGCACTGCCTTTGCTGCATCCCATAAGTTTTGATATGTTGTGTTTTCATTTTCATTTGCCTCGAGATATTTATTGATTTCTCTTGTAATTTCTTCCTTGACCCACTGGTTGTTTAAGAGTTTGTTGTTAAGCTTCCACATATTTGTGAATTTTCTGGCACTCTGCCTATTATTGATTTCCAACTTCACTTCTTTATGATCTGAGAAAGTGTTTTGTATGATTCAATCTTTTTAAATTTATTGAGACTTGCTTTGTGACTCAGCATATGGTCTATCCTTGAGAATGATCCATGAGCACTTGAGAAAAAGGTGTATCCTGCTGTTGTGGTGTGTAATGTTCTATAAATGTCTCCTAAGTCTAGCTCATTTATTATATTATTCAAATTCTCTGTTTCTTTACTAATCTTCTGTCTAGATGTTCTGTCCATTAATTAGAGTGTGGAATTTAAGTCTCCATCTATTATGGTAGATGTGTCTATTTCTCTCTTCAGCGTTTTCAGTGTTTGCCACATGTATTTTGGAGCATTTTTGCTTGGTGCATAAATATTTATGAT
Organism: Myrmecophaga tridactyla; assembly: GCA_004026745.1. Classification (NCBI taxonomy): domain Eukaryota; kingdom Metazoa; phylum Chordata; class Mammalia; order Pilosa; family Myrmecophagidae; genus Myrmecophaga; species Myrmecophaga tridactyla. The sequence continues at coordinate 23,987 of PVIY010007122.1, forward strand.
TGTTATGTCTTCATGTTGAATTGTTCTTTTATTAATACATTGTATTCTTCTTTGTCTCTTTTAACTGTTTTACATTTGAAGTCTAATTTGCTGCCTATTAGTATAGCTACTCCTGCTCTTTTCTGATTGCTATTTGCATGAAATATCTTTTCCCAACCTTTCACTTTCAACCTATGCTTATCCTTGGGTCTATGATGTGTTTCCTGTAGACAACATATAGATGGGTCCTGTTTTTTAATCCATTATGCCAGTCTATGTCTTTTGATTGGGGAGTTTAATCCATTAACATTTAGTGTTATTACTGTACGGTATTACTTTCTTCTACCATTTGCCTTTTGGATTTTATATGTCATATCTAATTTTTCTTCTCTTTACCTTTACTAATAGTCTTCCTTCCTACACTCTTCTCCACACCTTTCTCTTCTGTCTTCACATCTACCTCAAGTGCTCCGTTTAGTATTTCTTGCAGAGCTGATCTCTTGGTCACAAATTCTCCCAGTGATTTTTTTGTCAGAAAATGTTTTAATTTCTCCCTCATTTTTGAAGGACAATTTTGCTGGATACAGAATTCTTGATTGGCAGTTTTTCTCTTTTAGTAATTTAAATATATCATCCACTGTCTTCTTGCCTACATGGTTTCTGCTGAGAAATCTACACATAGTCTTATTGGGCTTCCTTTGTATGTGATGGATTGCTCTTCTCTTGCTGCTTTCAAGATTCTCTCTTTCTCTTTGACCTCTGACATTCTGATTAGTGTCTTGGAGTACATCTATTTGGGTCTATTCTCTTTGGGGTATGCTGCACTTCTTGGATCTGTAATTTTAAGTCTTTCATAAGAGTTGGGAAATTTTCAGTGATAATTTCCTCCATTAGTTTTTCTCCTCCTTTTCCCTTCTCTTCTCCTTCTGGGACTCTCACAACATCTATATTCGTGTGCTACATATTGTCATTCAATTCCCTGAGTCCCTGCTCATATTTTTCCATTTTTTTCCCCTATATTTTCTTTTACTTGTCACATTTCAGATGTTCCGTCTCCAATTCACTAATCCTATGTTCTGCCTCTCGACATCTAACGTTGTAGGTTTCCACTGTTCTTTTTTTCATCTATTCTACTGTGCCTTTCATTTCCACAAGTTCTGTGATTTGTTTTTTCAGACTTTTGATTTCTTCTTTTTTTCATTCCTTGCCTTCTTTATATCCTCCCTCAATTCATTGATTTGATTTTTGATGAGGTTTTCCGTGTCTCTTCGTACATTCTGAATTAATTGTTTCAACTCCTGTATGTCATTTGAATTGTTGGTTTGTTCCTTTGACTGGGCCATAGCTTCAATTTTCCTAGTGTAATTTTTTATTTTTTTGCTGGCATCTAGGCATTTAATTATCATAATTAGTTTATTCTGGAGATTGTTTTCACTTCTTTTACCTAGGATTTTCTTGCTGGATGAATTTGTTGTCTGTCTGTTCTTTGACATTCAGTTCAGCTTTTTCTGTACCACTATCTTAGGTTTTGTTTAATGAGAAGAATTTTTCAGTTCCTGTTTTCTTGTTTCCTGCCCTGCTTGTATGGTGCCTTTCCCCCCACCCTTAGGAGGGTCTACTTAGGTATTATAGACCCCAGCTGGATTTTCCCAGACCAAACTGGCCTCCTATCAGGAGGAAAGAATCACCTGCGTCGATTTTCCCTGAGGGTGTTGATCCAGAAGGTTGAAAGACTTTCCTGTGAAGTCTCTGGACTCTGTTTTTCTTATCGTGCCCAGTATGTGGCGCTTGTCTGCCTGCAGGACCCACCAGCATAAGATGATGACATACCTTTAACTTTGGCAGACTCTCCCTGCTGGGGTGTGGTGGAGACAGAGAAGAGGTTGTAGGCTGGTTTCAATGGCTTCAAATTACCAAGACCTGGTGTCTGAATTCCTTAAGGGTTGGATTCCACCTGAGTTGGGCCTCACCCCTCCCCTGGGGAAGGCACTGGTGCCAGACAAACTCTCAAAGAAGCTTATATCTGCCTATGCCTGGGGCAGTTGCAGCCTGAGAAGCACTGCTGCTGTATCCAAAGGCAGCCAAGCCTCCGTAGAAACACAGTCACAAAAACTGTTTCTTTTTTTTCTTTTTTCCGTCAGCCCTGCCCCCTTAGCTCTGGGGCAAAAATCCGTGACCTCTGCTTTGACCAGGTTCACCTGAGCTGGGGGCCTATTCTTAGTAGAATTTTTAGTCAGAATTTGCGAATTAATTCCACACTTGAAGCTTGGTTGTGCTCAGCCCCTGCTGCTGGTAAAGACTCTTTCCTTTCCCCTCTGGCAAGCAGCCTGTGGGGGAGGGGCGCTGGCCACCGTAGCTTGGGGAACTCATGGTTCTGGGGGGGCTCGCAGCCAGTCCAGCTAGTCCAGACTGGGGTATGCTGTGTGTCCGGCCACTGACATGGCCCCAGGAGCTGTTCTGTACTGTTCCTTGTTACCTAGTAGCTGTTCCGGAGGACGAACTAAACTAAATCCCACACTTTGCTAAGCTGCCATCTTGGCTCCTCCCCGCCACTGGTTTTTGCTTAATGGATTTGTAAAACTCTTTATATCTACAAGTTGCAAATATTTCTACCAACATAAATTTGTTTAAAACATCCTTACATTAAAGTTTTAGTTAAAGACATCAATCCTTTACTTTTTTCTTTGTATGCATATATGTGTGTTTCATTTCTCTAACATTTGATGATTTACTTGCCAAATTCTAGCCCATGGTCTTTAGTTTTTCACCTCATCCTCACAAAAACAGTCACTTATATTTTCTCCTGGTTCTTTTACAGTTTTTTTTTTTTTTTAATTTGCATATGGGCAGGAGGCACCAGGGATGGAACTCCAGACCTCCAGCACGGCAGGTCGGAGCTCTGCCTGCTGAGCCACGGCAGCCGCCCTACAGTTTCTTTCTTTTTTTTTTTTTTTTGAAAACATGTAACTCTCTAAAGCACATGGAATTTAAGACCTGTGGTATAAGGTGAGACTCAATATTTTCTCTAAATATATAACCGACTAGTTTTACATCGTTATTTGCTCTTTGCTCTAATGATCCATAATGCTATCTTTACTATAAACCACATCACTTTGTACACTGGGATCCGTTTCTTTTCATTCACTTTCTGACCTGAGGTTGCACTGTTTAATCACTCTTTTAAACACTGGAGGTTTATAATATTCTAGGATCTTGTAGGAAAAATCTCTTTCATCTTAAAAAAAAAAAATCACCGGCCATCTCACATGTTAATTTTTCTATTTGAGCTTGAGAATCACTTTCAGTTAAAAAAAAAAATTCTGTAAATTTTATGTTAATTTGAGAATAATGGCATTTTTACAATATTCCATCTTCTGCACAAACCACTTTGTCCTCTCAGTTTGTGTTTCTGTGGTTGTTCTTCCCAAAGTAACGTTTGGCCCTCATATTTCATGTAGAAATTCTGGAGGTCTCTCAAGGGCTAGAATTATTATAAAAAATTCTGAGCTCACGTAAATCACAATGCACAAAAATAACCTAGGGGTGGGAGAGTACCAAAGATCACATTTCAGAAAGCCAAGAGGACTTTTAAATGCTTCATCAATGATTATGAAAATGTGTTTCCTTAACTTTGTTAAGGCTCAGTGTTACAAACCTTAGTACAAGTACATGAAAGAAACATGGACTATGAGCATAGCCCTATTCTGAACAGAATCCTTAATTCCTCTTAAAAATTCAATGCAGGTTTGATATTTGCAACTACCAGTAAAGTAGGCCTAGGCATTAGGCATCACCTTTTTTTTTTTTTTTATTAGCTTACTTACTCTGAATCACAGATATGTGGAAACAAAGTCTGACTTCAATTTGCTGCCGAGATGGGGGTGTCTAAGTGTTTTTACCCTCAGCTTATATTTAAGATAAACAAGAAGAGCAAGTGGGGACATGCCTCAGGATGTGTCAGTCAAGTCCATGTGTCTTCTGTAACCTCAACATTTGCATTAGGAAACAACACTATTGGCTTCAAAGGTATTTTCAAAATGAGGCACAAGGATAATAATTCCCCCTTAACTCCAGAGACACTTCCAAGACTGACTTCCAAGAAGTCAAGGCTGCTCGGATCACTAGGCATTGAGCTGAATTCTACCACCACCACCAGAGCAGCTGCAGTCAGCAGAGAGACCTCATGTCTCACCTCACCAGGAGGCCACACCAGGGAACACCAGAACTGAGCACTGTGAACAGCAGACCTAGGGACAATTGTGTTGGCCTCTTTTTCGAAACTCAAAGACTGAACTAGCTTGAGCACATGCTGGAAACCTTTATCAGGGAATAGAGACGAAGAATCCAGTGAGCACACTGCCTCCATTAACTCTCAGAACAGTTCTGGGGGCTCGAGGGGGCAAGCACCATCCTCTTCTTAGAGGTGAGGACAATGGGGCTCAGAGAGGTTAAGGAACTTGCCCAACATTAAACAGCTGGTGAGAATTCAAGCTGAGATTCAAACCAAAGTCTACTGGCACCAAAGCTCAGGACTGGGAACTGCTATTGCATCTCAGGAAAGAAGAAAGCTTCACTAATGGAGGCCTTTTGTGAAAGAGCAGTATTTATCATCTTAATGGGCTGTCAAGGACATAGGGCAGTAAGCCAAGCTCGCAGAGGCTCAACGAGCCCCTTGGCATGCTTGTGGGCAGTTGTGGCTCAAGTCCTGTCAGTACCAACCTCACACAAACTGTGTGTGGCCCGCATCTTGCTCCAAAAGCAGCCTCTGGGACTGCCTCGTTGAAACTTCCAGGATAGGGCAGAAACCATTCTCACTTATGATGGATCTTTTCCACCAGATAAGACTCCAGGTGTGTGTACGTTCTAAGTGGATTAAAGCTGTGTATGGATTTAGCAGGAAAACCACTTTCCATTTCTAATTGTTAACCGTGGCCTGCTGGAAACAATAGTTTGTGGACAGACACACGTCTGGCTCCCAGCAATCTGGTGTCTGTACTCTCCCTGGTGAGTTGGGAAAATTCCTATAATGCACCCCTCTGGGTAGATTTTCTAGTGGGGATGGCTCTTTTTAGGTATAATTGAAAAGGAGTTGGGGGGTCTGGCAAAACGGTGGAGCTGTTATTTAATCTCTGTTTAAATAATAACACCTGAAATCCCAGAAGGGTGATAAAGAAAACAGAGTTAGAAGGGGCTGCCCTGTTCCTGCAGCCCCCACTATTTCCTCTTTGAGTTGTTGCTTTAAGCTGAACCTCAGCAGAGGGAATCCTCTGTGCATGGAGAAGCTCCTCCTTCTACGTGTCCTTCCTGCACCTGGCAGGCCTCGGCACGTGGGCTCAGACACAGGTTTGATGAACTGACTTGAATTTGTAGCCCAAGTAAGTCCCTTCTGCACAATTCTCTGTTTGAAACTGCATCTTTAGTAAAAATGAAATGTACTAAAAAAAAAAAAAAAGGAAAACGCATAGAAAAAAAAGAAAGAACACGTAATCACCCCTCAAAAGAAACAAGTTCAAAAAAAATTTTTTTTTACAAAGATGAATTTCAACCATGCAGGTTTCTGAGCCCAAAATAACTAATGTTGCCCCTTAACAGTCAGGTAAGCCTGTCCACACATCCACACTTTATCTAAAGACCTTGCCCCGGGGACTCAACCTCAGAATTCCTAAACCTCTCCAAATCTGAAAATAGCACTAGATTATAAAAAATTATACCCATCAGAAAGAATTAGCAACTTACAGAATTTGGCACTCTGTTGGCAAGGCAATGATTATTTCAGCAATGTGTACACACTAGGGGCAAAATACTTCTCAATTTTGTAAAACAAAACCAAGCACTAAGCCTTTGATGTTGACATGTTGGCCTTTTTCTTTTGGGTGGATTCCTTTTTTGAAAGTGTTTCTTGCCCCCAAATTAATCTGATATCCAAAGCACGTGTTCATGGAAGAAGTTTTGGTTATTTGTGTCCAAAACATGAGACTACTGAGTGCATAATGAAGCAAACTTGAAAACGACTTGGCTCTTTTTTGAGGCACACCCCAGATGGATTACCGCCTTTTGGCTGGGCCCCGCTTTCTTGTGCCTGGTGGTATTAAGCTGGAACCACACGCATGTAGCAGACACTGTTTTCCCAATATATCCCATGGCAGAATGATGCCACCAGTCATTTTTAATATTAAATTTCACCAGGAGATGTGGAGGTCCGAGTAATTGCCCCGTCCACCCTCATCACCTTTGAAAGCAAAATGTAGAAATGCAGGAAAGTAGAGATGCGTTGAAATCTTTAAAACTGACCAAGTTCTTCAGCTCATTACTTGGATACTGTGTTTCCTTGCTGGTATGAAGGAAAAAGAGAGTTGAGAGAAAAGGGGAAAATACAGCCAGGATACTATAATTGAGGCCACAAATAAGCTACTGTTCATCAACAAAAGTTGGACACTGACAGAGGTTTTTTTTTTTAAAAAAACAGAATAATGTCAGCATTTTGAAAGAATATGCTGATATTTGTTGCAGATTAGGGGCCAGCAGAAATCTCAGGCTGAACAGAGGGAAATGTTTAGGAGAACCCTCATGAAATTGATTTGTTTTACGAGGAATTAAGTTACAGTTTTTGACTCTGGACCACGAAAACCAACTCAGCCAAAAATGTATTTGGGATTTAACATTTTCTTTTGGAAAAACATCTTAAAAGTGACGTACCCTAGTCATTTAATGGCTGTGAAACTCTATTTTAACAATATGATGGGGCCCACTTTCAGCCAAAGCAGAGTTAATAATAATATAGCCTAGCGTGGTTCTGTATCTACTTATAGATACTTGGGGAGTTATGTGGTCTTTCCCGATAGCCAGTGGGACTGATTCTGGCTTGGTGGAAGTAAGATAATCTTCCACAGCTGGCGCCAGGAACCAACTCTTTTGCCCGATTATACTTAAGCAAATAGTGTCCTATGTTATAATGTGGAAATCTAGAAGGGCGGCCTGAGTAAACACAAGACCTCAACCCCATTTGGATTGTCAGTGCTATATCCTGCCTCTATGGCTTCAGTCCACCAAGCCAGCTCTTTGGACTGAGCTCCAGCCCAATGCCCCTTCCTTGGCGGTTCTGCAGGAGGCTCACTCCTTTATGGAAGGGCCTGGTCCACTGGGCGGGCAGCTGCCTGGTGAGCAAAGAACGCTGTTCCCAAGACACCAGCCCTGGGAGAGGGCAGGCAGGACAGTGGGGTGTGAGAGACCTACAGAGCCAGCCCCACCTACAGACTGAGTACAGACTGAGAGCCTTACTGTCCTGGGGGGTGGGAATGCCCAAGCAAATCTGAAAACACCTGGCTTCCTAGGAAAATAGCAGGTATACAAATTTCTTCATACAAATCGGATGGGGCTGGGGCTGTTTACGAGTTCCCTGAAAACTAGGCAGCGGGCCTGAGATTGAGGCAGAACAGATGCTTGTGGAAGTGGCCTGGTTTGTGGGGAGGAGAAAAATCCTCTCCTGTCCGTAGCAGTCCCATCCCACATCTGGGTCTCCGCCGTTGGCAACTCCTGTCTTAAGGCAACTGTCACAGCTCAGGAGCTCCAGGTCATTGCAGGGCAGTGGATGCAGTGGCTGCCTGTGGGTCCAAGTCCTGTGTTCACTGCTCCCTTGCCACATGAGCCTGCGGCATGTTACTGGGATATTGAGAGCTTCCCCATACCCCAGATTTCCCAAGAATTCACCCCTACCCAAGCTGCTAATGTGATGAACAAAAGTAAGCACCCAAGATGTCCAATAATGGACTGGTTTAACTGGAGGAGCAGAAGTTTTCTAGTGCACTGACTCCAGATGTAAAAAATGACAGTTTCTTCAAAAGAGCCCTTTCAAATCGCTTCCTGCGCACGGATAAGAAAAAGTGCCCACAATTACTCTTTTTCTAAGATGTCTCCTCATAAACTAGTGATAGGTGATATATATCTCTTTAAACTTCAGTTTCCTTGCCTGGTAAAATGAGAATAATAGAAGTACCGAGGTTATTGGATTGCTCTGAGGATTAAATTGGGTATTCCACCTAAAATGCTCACCACTCAATATTCATGCAACAAATTCTTATTGAGTACATACAATGTGCAAAGCACTGCTCTAGGTGTGATCTGCTGTTATTATTACTTATGATTATTGTTGTTTATTATAACTGTTATGATTATTAGAAATTCCCCTGGGTAGCACACACAGTGCTACTATCAGCTGTTAAAACCTTCTCTCCACAGGACAGCTAAGTGCTGGGGACGATGGTCTGCTGCTGAAGTTACTGGCAGGGAGAGAGAGTAAGTTTAGGACAGGGAAGGCAGGCATGAAGAGGGGCAGTCTGTCAGACAAAGGAAGGAGGAGGACGCAGAAGTGAAATTTCATTTACTCACATGGAGACTTGGTGGTGGATGAAGATGTGGTCTCCAGGTGGGAGGACAAACAGTGAAGAGGCGGCCGGGCCCTGCTGTGTGCACTTCACAGTAACCACAGCCAGGCATCAATATTCCCCAGCCTTGTGGAAACTGCTCTTGTGACTACACAGGAGGCCAGGTGCAGTGGGGTGCCAGGGAGGAGATAGGGAGCCCCTCTAGAGCGCACGGGGTACAGGCAGTGAGAAAAGGCAGGAAAGCCCCAGCAGTATGTCTCCCTGGCTATGAGCCCCAAGATAGCAGTTGGTTATAGCTGGTTGGCCATATTACCCAGGTATTTTGCTGCTGACCTTGTGCTTCTCCCCTCCGTCCCCCCAAAAGGGCTCTCACGATGGCCAGTCAGAACGTTCCGGATGCACCTCACTGGGCTGCAGGTCTAAGGGAACTCCCTGTGCTTGTTCCTGACCCTCGTGGAGGGAACACAGGGGCCAGCAGTGGTAGGTAAGAGGCCCGAGGAATATTGATGTTCCCACAAAAATAGCGAGCATTTGCACACCGACGTGCAGAGTGGAACTATTTACAACCACCAAAAGATGGAAGCAAGCCAATTCAGCTGAAGAATGGATGAACAAAATGTGGTCTATATATATGACGGAAGATCTCTCAGCCATAAAAAGGACTGGAATCCTGGTACATGTTACAACACGGCTGAACTCTGAAGTCATCATGCTGAGTGAAATGAGCCAGACACAAAAGAACAAATACTGTGTCATCTCCCTGATTTGAAACAATTAGAATAAGCAAACTCATAGAGTCAGAATCTATACTATAGGTTGTCAGGGGATGGGGTAGGGGTAGGGAAGTTACAGTTTAAAATGGATAGGCTTCCTTCCTATTTACAATGATGGAAACGTCTGGGAATGGATGGTGGTGACAGCAGCACAACAGTGAGAACACAATTGACAGCACTGAAATATAAAGCAGAATGTGATTTAAAGGTGAAAAATGACAGATTGTATATATGGTTAGAGAATAAAAAAAATTAAAAAATCCACGTAATTGTACTTAACACAGTGAATCCTAAGTTTACCACGGACTAATAGTTAATAGTATGATTATAAAAATGCGCTTTCATAATTGGAACAAATGTTCCACACCAATCATGCCAGCTGTTAACAATATGGTGATTTATGGGAATCCTGTATTTTATTCATGATTATTGCATAAACTCATAACTTCTCTAATTAAAAAAAAAACCACACATAGTGAGTTCTTTTCATATGCTAATTTAGTTGTACATTTAAATTTGTATAACAGCAAAATGTATTTAATGAATTCAAGTGATAAATCAGTTTACTAAAATTGGAATTTTAAAATATCTGTCTGGAAATATACTCAAGAGGTATAGTAAGTTTATGAATCGCCAGAAGACTTGGTTAACAAATTACATGATGAATTGGGGGCTCTGGTCATCGGTTTTACCAAATGTTGGAGTATTAGAACTTTGAGATATATAAGGACATTAAAACCAGAGTGAGTATAATTTGACATTTTGGATTCAGAAAGTACTTTGATATCTTTCTGTACTTAAGTGTTGTCTTTATGAGCAGCTGTCATTTTGTAGGACCGTGGATGCATGAGGGCTCTCTGGCATCCTCTAAACATTGCTTTTCTAAAAAATAAAATTCCTTATGTCAACTTCGGGAAAAACAAAAGCTGCTTGGGGTTACTGTGAGATGCACAGCCAAGATCCATGCCTCAGTAATAGATGAAGATATTAAATTGGGCTAATATCTGTTTGGGGTGATAGGGAAGCTGTGGCAATGGACGGTGGTAAGGGTAGCACACCTTCGTAAATATAGCTAATCCCCCTGAATGGCATATGTGGGAGTGGTTGAGAGAGGACATTTTATGTTGTAGATAGAAAGTGTTGGGAGAGGACCACCTCTCTCAACACATTTTTAAAAATTTTTATTTTTAAAAAGCTCTAAGGAGACCATGGCAACTAAATGCAATATGGGATCCTGGATGGGATCTAAAAATGGAGAAAAGGATATCACTGGGACACATGAAAAATTTGGAATATAGACTGTAAACTTTACATCAATGTTGAAATTCTTGAACTCAATAACCACACTTAAGGTGGTTATTTACCTAGGGGTACATACTTGTTTTTAGGAAATGCACATAGGAGTATTAAACGTTCCAGGAGCAAGATGTATAAACCTATTCTCAAATATTTAGAAAACAGACAGAAAAATGGATGGATGCGTAGATGGAATGATATAGCAAATGTGGCAAAATGTCAAAATTGGTGGATCTGGGTATTTGGGGGAGGTGGTATGTTAGAGTAGTTTTTATGAGTTTTGTAACTCTCCTTTAAGTTTGAAATTATTTCAAAATAAAAAGCTTAAAAGAAAAAAATTGGGTTAATATCTATTGAGTGGCCCCAACATTGCGTGACCTCCAGTAAGTGGAATTTAAGTGTGCGTTAAATAAAGAGCCAGCTGCCCCTGCCTACTCCAGAATTTCCTTTCTGGAGCCAATGTAGGGAAAGACAGCAGCACTCCTGCCCACATGCACACAGGGAATATTACAACAGATACCAGGTTCTCATGGGAGCACCCCAAGGCCACCACAGAACAAGGGGGACCATCTCACACAATCCGTCCATCAGGCCAGCGAAGGCCATGGCAGTGTATTGTGTTGCAGAGCAAATCACTCCAGTGATGAAAATGGACCCTGAAAGAAGAGGCCTTGGGACTCTTTACCAGGTACTTCTGGGTCCCCCAAAAAGCCATGCCCTGGAGCTAAGTCTCCCAGCACTCAGAGAAACGGTGTCCACTTGTTGGGGAGCAGGCCAGGGAGTGGGCTGCTCAAAGGCAACTCACTGACTCAGCAATGCAAAAAATAAGATTTTATTTTCATGATGCTTATCTTATCTCCTGATCTCTGGAGATATTCTGCAGGGGAAAAAAAAAAACCCACAAATGCAATCAGATTAAAATGCTGCCAGCAAAAGAATCAATCAAGATAAAATTAAACTGAAGAATCTGGAAATGAAAATTAAACTTCTGTTGTGAAAATGTAGGAGAGACTAATGGAATAAAATGAGTTTCACACCTCTATTTGAAAAGTTACTTAACTTTTTTTTTTTTTTTTTTTTTTTTTTTTACATGGGCAGGCACCAGGAATTGAACCCAGGTTTCCGGTATGGCAGGTGAGAACTCTGCCTGCTGAGCCACCACGGCCCGCCCCTAACTTGTTTTTAAAATATATTTATTGGCTATTTGTACTTTTTCTCCAATTGGTTTTTTATGGATTTATAAAAGCTTTTTAGAGGCACATGTTGCCAAATATTTTTGCAACTTCAGTGTGTTCTAAACATGCTTATGTTAAAGTTTTGCTTATATATGTTGATTCTGTACTCTTTCTTTGTGCGTGTTTGTTTTATTGCTTTCGGTCATAAAGAAGCCAGTTGTAGGAATGCACGTTTCAAAGCGTCACATCTGTTTGGCTTTGGGAGCTTGCCTATCGCTACAGGGCAGGGTGTGTTTGAGCTCTGAAGCTAAGAAGGCAAAACCGCATGGACAAATCATGGCCCCTTGAACACTTCACCCGCCTCAGGAGTGTCTCATCCACTCGACAAACTTTCCAACCACGATTCTTAAGGCTGGCTGTCGATTGCTGTCCTTTCTGCCGAGGCTCCCAGGGCCACCTCGACTTAGGTGCCGAGAGAGGCTCCCAAGCCAGGCAGGGCCACCCCTGCAGAGGGGGGTCAGCAATGGCCCAGTCTCCAGTCTCTTTCCGGGGAGGGGTCCATGCCTGGCCAAGGAAAGTGGATGCCCCACCCGCATCTGCGCTGCAGTATTTTCCTCGTACTTGTTTTCCTACCACGTCTTCTTTAGTCTGGGCTTTCAAAGCAGGTTCCGAGTGAGCGCAGGAGATCCAGCAGCCACAACACCGTGGCCCATATGGAATGTATTTAGAGAGAGGGAATGCTCAGACGGAGCAGTTACAGGATTCTGAACTGGCCTGGACGTGGTGCGGCTGGAATTTCAGAGCTGGATTTTGTTTGCATTCGTCATGAAACATTTGTTACATGAGCTGCTGCTACTGCTACCAAAGCAGCTGCTGCTGCTGAACCTCTCAATGGCTGCTTTTTCTCCGGGTCGTGAGCTGATGAACAGGGCCCAACTGCAGCCCTTAATTCTCCCGGCTTGGGATTTCTTTGCCACTATCCTTGAGCATGTTAGGGAAGACGTTTCCCCAAAAGCGACAGGTGACACAGCACATGGAACACATTTTTCCACTGTGTTAAATTGAGGTGGGATCTTTGAATGGCCATGCATTGTACCCTGATTTTAAGAGTTTCTTATCAGTTCTTGTAACTGATGAATATTCTGTCCCACAAAAGAGAGGCCTGAGAGGTTTCTGCTCTAGGTAATTTTTAAAACATAGTCATTTGGACTCTTATGAAAGCATCATCATTCAGTTAAAACCCAAAAGGGTACAGTTACCAAACTATCATAATAGGATTTTGTTTTTCTTTGTTTGAGTTTTTAAAATTTCACCAGCGCTTAAACATGAGACATGGATGCTGAAGGCAGGCAGGATGGTTGTTCTCTGCAGATATTGTGGGAAAAAAATCATAGAGCAGATATAGCTGAGAGCTGGAAATACAAGCCTAGTATCTATAATAGTTAGGACATTCCCAGTTCATGTACTCGACTGGTTACTTCTCCCTCAAAACAACTAACTACCATGACAAGAGACAAATAATTTTGTAAATAATATAAGCTCACAAGGACAAAGTACTGGAGAGGATGTCAGTGTCACCTTCTGGAAGGTGGAAAGCAGATGGAGGAGCACATTCAGCTTGGCTAAATGGAGGCAGCACATTTACAGTGGCAGAGGGGACACGGCTCAGGAGGACCAGCTCACCCTGCCAAGCCCCTGAGAGACAGAGAAGAGGAAATGCCAGAGATCCCAGGTGATGGAGCACCTGGTAGAGGGCCCAGGTGTGAAAGCCCAAGTGATGGAGCACCAGTGGAGGGCCCAGGTGTGAAAGCCCAGGTGATGGAGCTCCAGTGGAGGGCTCAGGTGTGAAAGCCCAGGTGATGGAGCTCCAGTGGAGGGCCCAGGTGTGAAAGCCCAGGTGATGGAGCTCCAGTGGAGGGCACAGGTGTGAAAGCCCAGGTGATGGAGCTCTGGTGGAGGGCTTAGGTGTGAAAGCCCAAGTGATAGAACTCTGGTGGAGGGTGCAGGTGTGAAAGCCCAGGTGATAGAGCTCTAGTGGAGGGCTTATGTGTGAAAGCCTACGTGATGGAGCTTCGGTGGAGGGCCCAGGTGTGAAAGCCCAGGTGCAAAAGCCCAGGTGGCAGAGCTCCAGTGGAAAGCCCAGATGGCAGAGCTCAGGTGAGAGGCAGGAGAGGTTGCAGTCTGTGTAGGAAGCAGCTGGACTCCAAACTGTCTCCTCAGCCACCTGTAGCTGGGGACCTTGCAATGTGTTTCCCCTACTCTCCAGTCCCAGGCAGACAACCTCAGAATTGGTCTCAGAGAATCTGGGCAGAGACTCCAGACTGACTGCCTAACACAGAAAAAAGAAGAGGTGTCAGCTAAAATAAGATCATCGGGAGGAAGGATGCATTGAATGTGCATCCATACCACAACTAGCTGGGAGACCCTCTCCTATCCTTATCCACCTCTCATCGAGTGGGTGGGGAAATCTTCTGTGGTGAATGTGAACACAGAAAAAAGAGATACAATCACTAACAATAATGTTTTCTCAGCAAACTGCTCTGGCCGCTTGAGCATCACAAAGTGATGTCCGCGAGCCCGCTGGCCTTGCCCATGGCACATGCTTTAGGGCCTCAAGCTTACATATAAAGACAGCCACAGTCGACAAGAGAAAGCCTTCAGATGGAAAGAGAGGCGCAAACCTACCAAAACAGTGACAAGGAATTTGAGGGAATATACATAATTCAGGAAATAGGAGAAAACATTTATCTGTACTTTTCATTGCTTGAAGGTGGTATTGCATTAAAAAAACAAGAATGGGATGTTATTTAAAAGAAAAAAAGAAAGTAAAAAGATTTCTTAGAAAAGAGAAAATTCAATAGTATGACTGGAATAAAAACGGAGGAAATCTTTCGGAGGGAAAAAGTAGGGGAGATAGAAGTTAGGGAAAAAACTAAGCATGGAAAAGGGGTGAAGCCAGTAGTTCTAACATCTGACCAATAAGCATCCTAGAACTGAAAGTGAAAAATGGTATAGATAAATCATCAAAGAAATAAAACAAGAGAAATTTTCAGAAATGAAAGATGTGAGTTTTAAGTTTAAGATGAAAGTAGCACACTGAGGCACACTGTAAAATTGAATAAAGAGAAGATTCAAGAAGGAGGGTGGGGTGGGAGAGAGGGAAGGAGGAGAATGAAGGAAAGGAAGAAAAGATAGGGAAGAAGAGAAAAAGAAATGAGAATTGGATGGCACTTTATTCTTATAGACAACACTGCAAGTTAGCATATTGGAGACATGCATTTGGAGTGCTGAGGGAAAATAAATTCCAACTAAAAATAAAAAATTCATATCCAGCCAAATTAATAATTAAATGACATAGGATATATTGAAATTTTCAGATTTTCAATCACTCAAAAATGTTACCTCCTATGCACCTTTTTTTGGGAAGCCATTTGGGAATATCTTGAGTAAAATTAATTATTAAATCAAGAAAGAGGACCCACTGAATTTAGGAAACAGGGGATCCAACTCAGAAATAGGGTCAAGGAGAGCTGCAGGACAGCTGTGCCAGGGGGTTTATGTGTAATCGGCCCAGATTAAAGCAGGAGGTTAGAGAGCTTTGGGTGGGAAAGGGGAGACTCTCTGGGGGGTATGGCAGGTAAGAATATTGAAATACTATCAAAAGCAGTTTTGATACAATGGATCTAATTGCACAAATGAAAATTTTGATAGGTAAAATATTTCTAGTTGAACGAAAGAAACACAAGGTGATGACTAATTCTAGGAAAAACAATACGTTGTGCAAAAAATGAAACAAAATCATGGTGCACTACTTGGACCAGCAGTGAAGAGCATGTGGTAGTTAGAGTGAGGCAGAGGGACTCTGCATCTAAAATGTGAGATAAGCCATATTAGGATGGGGAAGAGGAAGTAACAGCAAGGATGACACAATAAGAGAACTAAATCCCTAACTACCATAGCATGAAGCCAATAGAAAATGCCTAAAATTAAAAAACCACGTACAGTAGCCTATGCACATCACTTATAAAAGGAGTGGTGACTTTCAGAAGAAACAGCTAAGTGGATTGAAAGCAGCTGCCCCCCAAAATCAGACTTGGGATTGGGGGAAATTGGAACAGGAAACTGCTGTTTTTCATTATGTCTTTTAGATCAATTTTATTTGTAGTTTATATACATGCACTACTTTGATTAAATAACTAAATTTTAAAAACAGCAGTAAAATTCTAAGAACACGTCTTGAAAAACTTTGAGTGGTTTTATCTGGCTACAGTGGTACAGCAGAAATATCTAGAAGTACACGGTGACCCTTTCAAGTCAGAGTATCTGAAACTGCTACTCGACAAGCTCAACTTTCCTATTCTCAACAACAGGGAATTATGCTGGATTTCTCTGTGGGTTTGTGAGCAATGAAATGAATGCACTTAACACCACCCCCAAGAAACCATGCAAAATGGCCACACTATGTGCACAGATAGGTTTCTGACTTCTCACTGTCATCTTTTGCAATCCAACACAATTTGCAAGAAGTGAAAAGCTAGGGCATTTTTATACGTTGATAAAAACATCTGACACACACAAAAAAATGGTGACCAAGAAATGATGGTTTTATTTGAAATAGGTTTAGCCAAACAAAAATAGGACTTTCCGCTGTAAAATTTTGAATTATGCAAAACAAGTGAAGACGGTACATCACCCTTGCTGGGGGTGTCTTTTATAAGTGAGGAATGCCAGAGAGTCATGGCCACGTGGCAAGTGCGCAAAGACAAATCTGAATTCCTTTATCAAATGCTCTCCCCATGTTAACAGACCGATCCCTGGGGTACCAGGGACCTTGACAGCTGGGGCATAACAGAGCAGGGAGATCACAAGGTCTTTTACAAAGACTAACTGCCAACCTGTGGGTTCAGGTCTCTCTAATCCTCTTTGCTCAGGCTTTTGAAGAACTTCAGCTTGAGGAGTTACAGGGAAAGTCCAAAACTTGAAATATGTGGTGACTAATTCCACCCCACCCCCCACCCCCCAGTAATGCTCTTACTCAACACAAGTGTATTACTGTCAGGCTCAACCAAAAAAAAAAATGCTCAGATAGAAATGATTCAATTCTAAAGTCAAAAAAATTTTCCTCTAAACACAGAAGAATGTTGGTATCTCCACCATACACCCAGATCTATTGGCCAACTTGTCATTTGGGAAAATGAATCATAAGAGAGGAAACTGCACACCCCCCACAAGGGTGGCCACAGCCCTGTGACTTGGCTGACACAGAGCAGGCTGTCCAGGGTCTGTGGAAGGTGAGGCTGGGGCCCAGAAGAGACCTGTTTCCCAGGGTGCAGGGAGTTGGGGGCAGGGTACTGGCTCCCAGAGGAGGGTGGGAGGTGGGGCAACAGGACCAGAGAACAGTACAGGGAACACAGCCAAATCAGGCCTGAGTCAGAGGCTGGTAATAGAGGGGAGTCTACTCTGGTGGGCACAGGGGTTTGAGGGTTAATTTTATAGGTCAGCTTGGCTAGGTTATGGTGCCCAGTTGTTTGGCCAAACACTGGCCAAGTTGTTGCTGTGGAGGTATTTTGTATATTAGCTTCTACCAATGGTTGACTTTTAAGTAGTGGAGGTGAGCCTCTGGCATGGGGGTGGGCCTTATCTAATCAGTTGGCAGCCTTAAGAGCAAAGCATTGAGGGTTACAGACAGAAGAAATTCTGCTTCAAGACTCCCAACATCAGCTCTCATCAGAGTTTCCAGCCTGCTGGCCTCCCCTATGGATTTCAAACTCAAGACTATAATGTGACTCACTGGAATTTCCTGTTTGTAGGCCTGACTTATGGATTTTTGGACTGGTCAGCTCCCACAACTGCATGACGTGATTCTTATAAATCTCTGTATACGCGCACACATCCTGATGGTTGTTTCTCTTGAGAACCCTGACTGTTACGGAAGGTACCTGGCTGTCAGGTGTTTCTCCTCCATGTGGGTCACATGGCTGAGAATAACACATCTGTAGTCACGACAATTGCTGAACTCTCACTCCTCAGGGTACAGACAATATTTTGAATAGAGATAATCTATAGAGTTTATTTTTAAGCTCCAATCTCACAATACACACTATGAAGGCTTACTACCTCTAAGCTGGATCTTGGTGATTTAACAGGAAGAATAACTTAGAGGATCCCTATTTGAATGTGCTGTTGGTGGTTCGGGGACAGGTGCCTGAGGTTTGGGTGTCAGTGCTATTGCTTACGACTTGGTAACCTCAGCACAGTGGCTCATGCTTTTTGAGCCTCAACTGCCTTGTCCTTCCCCAACATTGGTCCTCCCGAAACCTCTGATGACCTGTATGAGACTCTAATGACATGTGACAACTGTGGATGGACCTTGGGGACATTATGCTGAGTGAAACTAGCCAGAAATAAAAGGATAAATACTGCACGGTTTCAACTAATATGAACTAACATTAATGAGTGTACTTGGAGAATTTCGGCTAAGAACACAGGTCACCAGGAGATAGAAATAGGGTAGAGATTGGGCAATTGGTGCTGAAGGAATACAGATTGTGCAACAGGACTGACTGTAAAAATTCAGATATGGATAGCACAATACTACTTGACTGTAGCACAATAGTATAAGTACACTGAACAAAGCTGAATGTATGATAGCGGGAGAAGGGCTGGGGGCACATATGAAACCAGAAGGAAAGATAGAGGATAAAGAATGAGATGGTATAGTTGAGGAATGCCTAGAGTGTACAATGATGGTGATTAAGTATACAAATTAAAAATCGTTTTTAATTTAAATTTGTATATTTAAAATTATCAGGGATTCATGAGGGAGAACAAATGAATGTCAGTATTGCAGGGTGTTGAGAATGGATGGTATACAGGAGAAAGTACAATCAATGCAAGCTAGAATTTATAGTCAACATTGTAATATGCTTCCACTGACTATAACAAGGGCATTATGCCAAAACTAAATGTCAATAGGTGGAGGGATTGGGAAAGGGGTATGATTCTCTGTGGAAGAAAAGGAAATGCCTTCATTAGACAGAATATGGTGGCAATGCATGTCTATGCAATTAGGCTAGATTATATGATGTATGAATAAAACTGTTTAAAAATGAAAAAAAAAAGGAATCCAATGAGATAATCTCTATGAAAGGGCTTTCTAAGCAGTAAATTGCTATGCAAATAATTATTACTCAGAAACCATTGCTGGCTTAGTGATACAGGACTGTTCGCTGTGAGTGCTGCAGAGGCTGTATCATAAGGAGTTTAGATATTTGAACGTGGACGGATCTACATATACAAATATAGGTAATCCAGTGCAACACGATTAGAATCTGAACTATGGCACGGTTGGTGAAAAAATATATTGACGGAAAATATTGATGATTGATGAGCCAATAGTAAAGTGGGGTCCTATATATATTTCTATCAAAAATGATAATTGAATTCTTTGAACCAACTTGATCATTCATTTCTGCAGACGTATAGTCTGAATTTGTCACTCTCAGTTGAAATTTTGTGCTTCATTGTAACACAAAAACAACAGAAAGTGGGAGATATATGTGGAAGTAAAGACAGCATCTGTTCAATCCAGAGTGTATGGAATGGTGGATTTTTTAAAAAAGTTAATAACATGCATGTTTAAACTCATAACTGTATGTGATTGCCATTTCTGCCCCACTCACCAAAACTGGTTACCATATAATGCAGTTTGGACTACTGCATTAAATTGTACTTGGAATCCTTTGGCTATTCAGGAACCCATTTTTAAGCCTCAAACTGGACATACTTGTGCATCTCTGTTCAACAATTATGACATCCCTGCCTACAGATGGAAACTCAGTACTAGGAAACCACACGCACTTTCTTGAGAAAATGGTGAGACACTGCCATCTGCTGGCCAAAATTGATTAATTCATTAACAGCATTCTGAAATATATAATTCTGCAGAAGGAAAACAAATGGATGGATGGCCTTTCAGGAACTGAAAGTTCTTACTTAAAATAAAAACTCCGATACATATTTGGGCATCCACCCAAATACATACATATATATATATATATATATATATAACATGCTATATAACACTGGAAAATTCAGTTAAGTCAGCACAAATTAAGGGTAATTGGCCCCTAAGACATTTCAATGGTGGATTTCATTTAATTATAGTTAAAACTGTAACTCTCTGATATTTTTGGTAAGAGTTGATGATTTGAAAAATATATATCAGTGACTTGGATTATGTGTGTTTTAGCCTTCAAACATGTCACTGCTGGGTTACAAACTTTACACAACTTCCATTGGGTAAGTGCCACAACTTCCCTATGAGGGCAAGAACATTAGTGGTCCATCATTTACAGATGGGGAAACTAAGGCCTAGAAGGGTCAGACCTTGCTTCTGCTTATACAGTTAACAGGTGGAGGAGCAGCTTTAAAATCATTGGGATATACTGCCTTCTCTATGGTACGGAGAGAAAGGGGGGACATTTCTGCCAGAGAGTTGGGGTTGCATTGGAATCCCTGTCTTGATCACTTCAATACTGTCCGCTGTAGGGAAGAGTGAGTTTTAATGAAACCTCCACTGAGAATTCTCTCATGTCCTCTCCATGGCGACAGCCTCCATAACCAAAGCTGAGAATTACTAAGGCGGGGGGTGGGGGGGTGGTGGCTAGCCAAATATTACTTTGGGGGTGGGGGAAATCACCCCATAACTGTGCTCCCAACAAAAGGTAAAACAAGCAGCCTTAAAACATTCTCCATGATACATTAGTATCATGACTATTCAGAGAAATTTAGGGCTGGAAGAGAGAAACCTTAGAGCTCACCCATCCAAAGCTGCATCTGCCTCAGATCACACGGGTAGACCTAGGGCAGAGAGAGGTCTGGAATTCCCACCTAACTCTCCATCCAATTCGATGCTCCATCCTTAAAGAATGCCTGTTACTTAGTATAAACATACCATGCTCTAATTATTTAGTATAAATAACTCAGTCTGATATTGTTACTGATAGATAGATTTCATCATCTGTGGGTAGTAGAAGAAAAACAGCATTTAAATTTGTACTCTATCAATGTTGTTCATAAAAATGCTTAAGAAATACTATTTTTAAACAAAAGTTTAATTTATGAATGGACTTAAATCTGGAAAGTTGGCATGCAAATCATACAAATCCAGTTGTTTGGAATTTCTTGTACAGTTTTCCTTTGTACTAGTTGGTGATGAGATTCCCCAGGCAACCCACTGAAGTCTAGTAAATTCCCTCATGTGGTTCCAAAGTTTACATTTGTAATAGACACAAGTTGAAAATGAAACTAATGTAATGCTAGCAACTGAGAGTATTTAAAATACAAGGGAGAAGTGTGTGGGGGCACATCCGAGGAAGTCCCAGGAAGGAGGGAGGAAATCTGTGAATATTAGCTTGTACATTTCTGTGTCCAGGCGCCAGATGGCGCTACTGAACTAGACCCGCTTGGTTATTTGCCAAATCAAGGGTTCATATATGGGATATCCAATTCGGGGCTGTTCTTATCAGGGTCACTCGTTCCTGTTTCTAATTAATTTACTTATTTCTTTCGACCGTTAGCTCTTAAAGAGATGTGACTAAGAAAAACACTGACAGCCCCACAGCATGTTAGAGTTTAAGAGCTAAGGAGAAAAAAACTATTCACGGATAAATGAGCGCCTGTGGATCAGAAACGTGAGTCCCGTGCATTTTAAGTGGACGCTTATGGGTCAGCCATTTGACACCTCTGTACCGGCTTCAGCTTCTCTTTTTTAAAGGGCAGTACGTCCAGAGCCAAAGTAATGGAGATAAATAAATTTAAAATGAGACTGTATAGGTTAAACCAGTGAGGCGGTTCCCACTCCGTAGAGTCTGCTTGGGCCTTGATTCTCCCTAATTCAAACTCATATCCATTCACTGAGTGCTCACTGCAAGGTACTTGCCTCAACATCAGCCCACTGTCTGGTAGGAGATACCTGAGCATCTTCTCTTGGTTATCTATTGTACTACAGGTGGACTTACATTTCATCTTGAGTCCTTACATAAAGTTCTTCTGAGGTATACTAGCTAATCTCGCCAGAATGCAAACCTTAATATAAAATATATCTTAGGTTTCTTTTTCTTCAAGTTCTCAAATATTTGGGTAGGAGATAAATTTACTTGTTGTCATTATAGTTTCCCAGAAAAAATGAACAGGGGAGACAGTCACCCTGTTATTCAGGAAAGTTAATTAACTTCTCCAAGTGGTAGATTTATTGCAACCAGTAGCAACGATTTGAAAGACTTAGTAAATATGATTCCAATCTAGAACAAGCAAAACCCCATTTAACTAACAGATAATGCTATTGTTACTAACTCCCAAATTAATGATTGTTCTTGTGCTATTTCTTTAGTCATGAGATGGGCACACGTTTTTAGAATGCACAGAAAACTAAATGCACAAATCTGTATATTTCTAAAGAATAAGACAAGCACCAAAGAAAAATATCCAGCAGCGTTTGCTTCTCACTCCAGCTCACCAGACAGTCAGCTACTGTGATTTTAAGGTCACCAGATTCTTCAGTAACTTAGATTTTAGTTTTTCCTTCCCTCTGCTCTCCAATCTGCTCAGTTATAAAATGCTTTTATAAAAGGCAAAAGCAAGGATTCAGTGTGGTATATACACGTGAATGTAGACTAAAAATGGGAGATGACTAAAGGGATGGGAAGCTCTTTTTCCTTTAACCTATTTGATATTAACTCACTGATTTGTGACCATGAGAAAATGGTGTAGGTGCTTAGTCTTTGCAGAGGCTAAAATATCTTGAGAAATTAGTAGTTAGCAGATAAGTGGTTGCCAGGGGCTGGGGGTGGGGTGGGGAGGAGGGAATAGGGAGCGAGTGTTTAATGAGTACAAGGCTTCCTTTTGGGGTGATAAAAATACTGGAGCTACATAATGGTGATGTCACAGAACGTTGAGAATGTATTAAATGCCATTGAATTGTTCACTTTAAAATGGTAAATTTTATTTACACATATTTTACCACAGTAAATACCCTTGCTGGCATGCAGCATGCTGGGTCATGGGTTTAGGGCCAGCTCTCGCTTCCAGACCGACAGACAGCGGCGGGATGTTGGGACAGCTCTCATGCTGCCTCACTGATCCTTTTCCCAGATGCCGGGCCGGGCACCTGCTCATTCTGACAGCTATATCCCCCGCATATGTACATGCTTGCTATACAAGCTAAAGCCAAAAGTGGGGAGGAGTCAAGGAGTCCTTTTCCTTCAAATGGGTCTCATTTAGGATAAATGTTCTGCAAAAAAAGGGCAGAGTTTATCTTGACGTATGGGGCTAAGATTAGAGTGGGGGGCTCTTAAAATTTTCCCTGTTGAAAATGCACAGGAAGGCCTTGTTTTAAAAACCAGCTATTTAAAGGGTTATTACATTGCTATATATTCAAGTGGCATTTGCTGCTGAGTAGGCCAACACCCCAGAAGCTTCCAGTCCTGTTCCTACAGGTAGGTAATGAGACAGTGGGGAGACTTGGGCAGGGGGACCAGCCAACTGTTTCCCCTGGCAAGTCACCAATGGTGCAGAGCCCCTCCTGGAACAGAATCCAGGACTCCCCCAGGCCAAGATCAGTCTACCTGGGCCCTGGTACCTGCCAAGGAGGCAGGTGTGGTCCCAGGCCCCTGTCCGGCTGCACAGTGTAAGGCAGTGGTCTGCATTTGGTCAACCTTTCCTCTGTAACTTGTTTCTACCGGTCAGATGCCTCCCATTGCAGGACAACAGAACAAAACAATAAATAGGTGAAGGTATGAGTTTGCAAGGCTTGTCATAACAGCAGGAGATAAAGGAAAATAGGAAAGAAACCACATTGTTTTTCTC
This sequence comes from Myrmecophaga tridactyla, assembly GCA_004026745.1. Taxonomy (NCBI): domain Eukaryota; kingdom Metazoa; phylum Chordata; class Mammalia; order Pilosa; family Myrmecophagidae; genus Myrmecophaga; species Myrmecophaga tridactyla. The sequence goes on from PVIY010007122.1 coordinate 47,459, forward strand.
TCAGGAAAAGAAAAAAAAACATAACGGGAAAAGTAAATGATGGATTTCTGAAAGTAATTATTTTTACAACGAAACCACGGGCAACCCCCATGACTGCTTTTCCACATGCTGCTTCTTGCTTCTATCTGGAAACAGGCTGATTTGTTAGAATTAAAACCATAATTGAATTTTCAATTTGCTTTTCTATCTGCTCCACTGCCAGGCTTTTATACACCAGAATGCTTCTGTCAAATGGGAGGAGGCCAGAGAAAAATTCCTCAAGAGACAGTGCCTTCATATTCACCCCCAATTCCACCAGAGTCCAGGTGCACACGTGCATCTGCTTGTCCATTTGTCCACCCTGCAGCACGTGTGCACAGAAGCAGTGGGAAATACTGCCAATTTCAGTTTCCAAAGGGAGAAATGGACCATCGAGCCTATAAACACGTGTGAGTTTACGTTTGGACCCGAAGCACAAGGTTTTGGGGACCCACACTTCAAGGTCCTGACCTCCCTCTACCAGTTAGGGGAACCTCCCTTTATTACCTGAAGAGAGAATTTCATCCCTAGATTTCCTGAGTTCATTTCAAGGTGAGGAACCCTGGAAATCGACCCCTCTCCGGGAAGAGCTTGCTTACAAATGGAGTTACCTGGGTTTTTGTAGATACCGAGCACACCCTTGAAGTAATGAGGTAAAAATCTTTCCAGTAAAAGCAGCACATCTTCCAACTCTTCAAGAATCCCCACAAGCAGGAAGTTTTCATTCACGTTCAGTTTTGCTCTTTCAAGGGCCCACTCACCAGGCTCCCTTTGTGGATATAAAAATTATTTTTCAATCAAAGATTCATTTTTGAAACGCAGCAACAACACGATGAAAGATTATCCCTCCTAACCCCCCTCCCGTTTGCATAAATTAAAAAAAAAATCCTGTTTCCTTCAAGAACCAGCCCAAATGCAGCCTCCTGCATGGCCTTCCCTGAGCTGACCCGTGGGGCGTCCCTGTCTCTCACCTTCCCTGCATCTGGGCACAGGGTCCCTCCCGGCCTCTACCTCTTCCAGCTCAGCATCAAACCCAGCCCAGGCCCAGGGCCCTGCGGGCTCTTTCTTAGTATTTGTTGAAAGAAGAATATAAGCACAGGTGGTTGGGGCCAATAAAGGTGACTGGGGTTGCATTTAATAGGAGGATGAAAACCAAACCAATTAAATGAAGTTAGAAGTGTTGGAATGCAGAACTTACTGACATTATCTTCAGAAAAATCAACATAGGTATCAAGTCATATCTGAAAATCATCCCATTATTTTAAAGAGTTTAAAAGATACATCTTTTTCTCTTCGACTTTAAATACAGAGGGAGCACAGCCTCCTCTGATTTGGCGGTGCAGTCGAGCAAGCTGCATATGTGTGAGTGAGAACAGGGACTGGGGGCTCCTGCCTGGCTGTTACTGACCCTTTGGGGGAATCTGGGCAACACAGGGTACTCTTTTGAAAAAAAAAAAAAGTTATAATAATAATAGTTGTTATAACCATTGAACAAGGTGACACTGTGAAAGAGTCTGAAAAAAATCACGGCATGGGGACCGAGGTGAAGAAGGCATCAGGGGCGGGCCACGGTGGCTCAGCAGGCAAGAATGCTTGCCTGCCATGCCAGAGGACACGGGTTCGATTCCCGGTGCCTGCCCATGTTAAAAATAAATAAATAAATAAAAAGAAGGCATCAGGCGTGTACACCCCAGAGATAATGTAAAAAAAATGCTTTAGGGAGCTAGGATCATGGGTCTTGGAATAAATATCTTCACTGTGATCAGAGAGTGAGTCATCTGGCCCTATACCCTCCCAGTCTCTGAGACTCTGACCCTGACCCAAGAGCATTTATAACAAGGGGGTGGAAGCATCCTGAACTCAAGGAGTTTGAGATGAAGCAGAAAATAGACACTCCTAGCGCCAGGATTGTTACGGTGAACTAAACAAAACAGCATTAACAACAACAAACCTAATAATTAAACAGTAATCACAACGTAAGCAAAAAATACCATAAATACAATGAATGAACTACAATTTAGAACCGCTGTTTCCCTTGCCCTCCTGGACTACATTTCTAATCAGCGTTTCCTCTGGGTAGAAAATGTCACCTCTGGTGACTTGGTTTATCTTCCACAAAACAGTGATAAAGATCCACTGCCAACTACCGTTTCCCCTTTAAACTGTGGTATTTATCTAGGACCAAGAATTTTAACCAATGGATTTCAATGGTAGCTATACCAAAGTCACCTGGGGGGATGGTTGGAAGCCCAGCCCAGCCCAGCCTCAGAGGCTGATCAGGTAGGGTTCTAAACCGAGGAAGTAACTTTCTAAAGAGGGTCTTGCATCCAAGTAAGGCTGAGGGGTCATCCCTAGAAAGAACTTTCTTCTCATTCTCCGAAGCAGATCTAATGAGAGGGATGGGATGACATTTTGGACATGAGCTCCCAGACTTTCCGACCTGACTAGATGCGCCACAAAAACAGTTTATTCAGTGGCCAAGTCACTACAAGGACTGGGCTGGGTGCTCATTATCTTGTCTTCATTATCTCTTGGATTTAGAAGAATGCTATGTTTTAAAAGCATAAAAAGGAGTTGGCTGGCATCCCAGTTATATGACATTCTGGGGTAGCCTCCTGAGGTCCCGGTCAGACCCTGCTTTGCTAATTTCACTATATATAGGACAATTAGGGTCTCAAGTGATATCTTTAAATGTTAACAGTAAACATGAACTGACTTCCAGAAGTATGTGGGGCGAGGGGTACACAGATTCGCACAGAGGCCAGGCTGGTGGGCTCTGCCGCTGCTGTGCCCCTCAGCATGCCATAGCCTGTTTGTGTCTTTACCTGCATCTGGGATGCTGTCCACAAAAATACGGAATGATGTAAAATAACCTGGGGTTGGAACATTCGGGATAGTTTTCAAGAATACACTCATTGATATCCTAGAAGAGAAAACACAGCGATGAGATGTCTCGGAGTCTCTGCAGGACTTCGCCACATGCCATGCAGCATAAGTAAAATGGATATTTAAGTTAAATGGGCAAGCCTTGAAAAACACATCCTGGATTTGTAGCAAATTCATGGCTTTTATGCAAAAACATTCATTTTGTCCCCCAGCATCCTGTCCTACTGGCCAGGCACACATATGCTCAGATTAATCTGGACTAGATGGCATTTTTGCACTTCCGATGGTCTGAAGACTTCATCTGGATCACAAGCATCTCCCTATGGTGCTTTGTTGTGGCCCCAGAAGCCAGCAGTCAACTGAGAAGTATACAGTTCGGCCTTAATATTTGTAGAATAGTTGACAATTCTTAATTCTGACTTTGAATCAGAGATAATTAGACTGCCGATCCTGCAGAAATGTGTTTCTAAGTGAATCCATATGTCCAACAAATAACTATTAAGTAGCAATGATAGTCTCTCAAAGGGTTTGCAACTTTGGAAGGGGCTGTAACAGTTATTTTAGTTTAAAAAGTGATAGGATGTTTGTATAGGGACAACCTCTCACTGTCAAAGGCCAGAGTTGTAATTTCCAGATTTTCTATTTCTGTAAAATGAAGTTGAAAATAGTGTCCTTGTCAGCATTACAAAAGCTTAAAATGATCTGGTGGGTGTGAACAGAAAGTCTAAAAGTTGACTTTTATCAAGATAAATGACATGGGATGAACTAGCTGAGACATGTCTGGTCTTTAAGTATTTTTAAAGAGAAAAGATAATCCAGTCTACAAACAAACCAAACAGTCATAGGATGTTTTTCCAGAGATAGTATTGTCAAGGCAGATTAAAAGTGAATGTAACTCACAAAGTCAGTTGAGGGCGTTTGAGGCAGGAGCCACTGTATCTGACATGATTGGGGTAGGTTGTTAAATACTTAAAAAATTTTTAAGTTCAATTGGAAATAAAAATATAACAAATTTTCCTTTAAAAAAAAACCTTTTCCCTCTCATATTTCTTTCCCTTATATGCCAGTTAAATAAATTAAACAATTACAACAACACATTCAACTGGAGTAAATGGATTTGGCAACAAATACTCTCTCGCTGAGCACAGGTGTGAGCTTGGGAAGCAGAGGCGGGAGGCTCCCTGAGCAATGAACTAGCTGCAGAAAAGGGGGGTACTCCATCCACACAGCCCTGGGGTGAAGGGAAGTTGGCTGAGATCACCTTTTTATGCATCAAAGCCCTCTAAAAAGCACATGAGGCCCCACATATCTTTTTAAGAATAATGTGACCCAGAGTGATGTCTGCACAGGCAGAGCCGCTGAGGCCAAATACAGCAGACCTTAAATGTGCAGCGGTGGGGGGCTGGTTTATAAAGACGCCATGTGCAGTCAAGGAATTCCGGGGCAAGGATGGGGAGCTCTACACGCATTGTCAGGAAAAGTATCTGTGATAAATTGCCAAATGAGAAAAGGTTGACTATAGGACAAGATGACCACAAAGGGCAGCATAAAAATAAACATATATGCTCCCAAATCAAACTATGAAAGGCAGTTATTTCAGGAGGCAGGTATAACGGGAGCCAGGGCTACATCAAATGTTAGTTCATTCTTTAAATATTAGACTTTATTATGATGACTGACTTCACTTCTATCACCAATATAAAATTATTTTCATGCTGTAAAACAAAACAAAGACCAAGCATGTGTAGGAGAGTGACCTAGTGGCCACCTGGCAGGAGGCCACCCCTGCCTCGGGGCCACCCCTGCTCCACACACACCCCTCAACCCCTGGGGACAAAAGCAGAGGGACCTGGTAACTAGGCTGCGTCCCCTGCAGGAGGGGTCTGGAGGATGGGACTGGAGGGGGGCCAGAGAGAGAAGCCGAGTGCACAGGGAGATGGGCTGAGGAAGAGATGGGGTAGGGTATCCAAAGATCAGTCTCACCCACTGTCAACCACCCAGAGTCCTGCATTAAGAGGAGGGACTGGGCAGCAAGAGACGGTCAGCCCTCCCACGGAGGCTCTCAGAGCACCTGCCTGACTCCAGAGCTCTTCTCATGGTTGTCATTTAACACGTGCTGTAAGTTCACAGGAGCTTTGATTATTTGCTGCCTCGCCACTGCCAACCACCCTGCCTGGAGAAAGCAGGGGCTCCGTAAATACTGACTGAATAGCTGAATGAACAGTAGAAGGAAAAAGCAAAAATGCACAGCCCCAGTAGAAGAAAGAAAGCAAGCAGTTCTGTGGCCTGCAGACCCCGTGTGATTCTGTCCCCCGCTGTCCAGGCCAGAGGCTCGCAGGAGGGGACAGAGGACCTCAGCTGGTTGGGGGCGCTCAATGGCCGAGGAGGCGCAGGGACATGGGAAGGCCATTTCCCACTAGAACTCACAAATAACCTTGCAAGGTCAATTTACCAGAAGACATAAATTTTAGTTTAAAACGCGCAGTTAGAAGAGTCATCTTTTTTTTAGAGCGAGGTATGTCTTGGGGGATTTCGAAGTTCCATTTGAGCCCATTTGGCTGTTGAATGATGTTCTTCACAGCCCGTACTAGAAATGCTGTAGGACATGAATAAGAGATGACTCCACGTAAGATCAAGCAGCAGAAGGAAACGAGCCGCCAACTGCTTTGGCTACTGTGAATAGGATGCTGCTTCCGAGGAGACGGCTCTCAGGACACTGCTCCTGGCTACTCAGAAGCCACTCTCCCCGGACGAAAGGCCTGCGGCGAGGGAGATTTCAGTTTCCTGGGAAGCCTAATGGAATGGGCCCTACTTTACCTTTGGTAGAAGGACTTGCTAACTGGTGTTGTTTTAGAGTCACCCTTTTATACTGAGGTCCTCTTAGTACACACTTAGTCCAGCTCCTGCTTGGTGCACAGCTGAAGCATTGTGGACTCTGAAGGGAGTCGCAGACAAGGCCGCAGGCCCCTGGCTGGCCCCTGCAGATCCACCTGACCTCTGTCCAGTAAATGGAGCCCTGGGAAGCAGGCACATTCTTCTTTTGCCTCTTGCCTGCACTACAGCAGTGAGTGAACCAAGGCTTGACTGTCACTTTCCATTTGGCCTATTGTCCTAAGTGACCACCACCAGGTACCTGGCAGCTTGACATATCCTGTTTGTAAATGATAAGGCAATTTCATTTTCTCTTTCCATGCAGTGGAAACTAGGATAACATAGTTTGTTTGTTTCAAACCTTAATGTTTGTTTTAAGCTTTTCCCTAAGTGCACCACGACGGTGAGGGCATTAGCCACGCCAGCACTTGATCTATTCCTTGCTCACCTGGTTCCCAGATCTTGGCATAAGCACATCCACTCCCTTAATGGCCCCCCTGCCCAAATGTACCCCCGCCTTTTAAGAGTGGGTCTGGATGTGGGGTCTAAAGACCATACTCTGCTCAGAGCCTCACATCATTAAGGAATGAGATAATCTCTATAAGTGAATATTCCAGATAACTAAGAGAATCTTAACTGACAAACCAACACACACAGAAACTAGGTAAGTTTTGTTGAAATTTATTCTAAATTATACTATCTTAAAAAGCTGTGCTGAGGCTTATACCATCTCTGTGGGGTTATCTTCTTCCACTTTGCTCTTGCCTCAGAATCATCTTGTATCGATTTGCACTCTAATGTTTTCACAGGCTGGGCTGTGAGGAATAACACTCACCTTTTAAGTGTCAGAGCCCACTGGGCTCAGAGGAACCCCCATAACTAACTGATCTGTGCGAGTCATTCCTGAGTCCTCTCTCCTCCTCCCTCTCCACATTGGCCCACTCTGGAACTTGACCCCCAAATGGCTTCCCACGTCACCCTCTCCTACCTATCCTGCACCACAGCCCTTGTTCAACCCATCACCCCCAACAGGACGGTGACGCCATCCTTCCAGCTTGCGCTGCCCTCTCCCACCTCTCCCCCCTGAGTGCACCCCCCACACGGTGCCTCAATATCATATCTGAAATGCACATTCACCCATATCACTCCTATGTTCAGGAACTCTGAAGGACTCTAATTGAGAATGCAAAGAGCACAAGAATCAGCGAGGACACTCATTTAAAAATGCAAATCTCCTGGTCCTACTTCCAGAGTGTTTGACATAATAGGTTTGTATGGGACGAGGCTAAGATCTGAATTTTAAAGAACTTCTGGAAATTCTAAGGAGAGAGTCACTACTAGGGGTTGTATCATGTCCCCCACAGACATGGTCCTAACCCCTAGTTCCTGAACATGGATTCATTTGTAAATAGATTCTTTGATGATGTTATTATTTTAAGATGAGGACAAGTTGGATTAGGGTGGGCCCTGATCCAAGATGAGTAGAGTACTTAATAGCAGAGGAAATTTGAACATGTGATGAGAGAGAGAGAGAGGGAGAGAGAGAAGAGAGATGGTTATTCGGCAGAGGCAGAGATGGAGTTAGGGATGGGCGGCCACTGCCAGAGCCCCATAGACTTCAGAAGAAGCGTGGGCCTGTTGACACCTTGATTTTGGACTTCTAGCCTCCAGAATGATGAGATAATAGAGCTCTGTAGTTTAGGTGAATTAGTCTATGATACCTTGGTACAGCACCACCATGCACCACCAACTCTGCGCAGTTGGGTAGCTCTATGCCTTTCCTTATCTGTCCTCATTGTTCAGAATTTCCTTCTGCCTCCTTACCTGGCCCAGCAGCAGGTCCAGGTTCAGAGCCCGCCCTGGCAGGAGGAATACACTAGCACCCTCCTGCCCACCAAGGCCTGTATGACACAGTTCTTGGAAATGGAGGCAGTATTGACTGTGGGGTTCCTTCCACGCTACCCCTTCATTGCCAGACATGTTCAGTAGGTAGAGCCCTCAGACAAGGCCTTTTCTTTTGGGCAGAACTCTCAATGTCCCCAGGACTCTGCCCTAAACCTCAACTGTCAGCCAGGACCTGAGACTCGGACACAGACTCAGGCTCCAGGCCTGATCTGGCTCTGCTACAGATGGATGGACCTTCTTGTGGTGCCTACAGAAGGACTTCCAAACTGGACCTAGTGCTGCCTGGATTCCCACAAGGATCTTCCCACTCTGCCACCCCCTGCAGGGGATCCTCCAGATATTAACACCTGCTTCATTCACATTCAGGCTTAAGACTTCACCCTGGCACTGGACTTCTCGAACAGTCCCTATTCCAATATGTCCAAATGGAGTTTCCACCAGTCCAGGCTTCCTTCTCCTCAACCTGTATTTCCAAGTCCTAGCAGGCCTCTTACCTACTTCTAAGTCATAAAACAACCTTTTAATGCCTGTGTAGACAGAGAACTTAACAAAAGCTCCCTTTCCTGGACTTCTATTTTTAATTTTGGAAAGGTTGGAAGGACTGAAATTCTAGGTGGCACTCATATGTTCTTATCAGAAAAGGTGAATTTAAAGACTATCCATATTTTACTTATCCTTTTATAGGCTAGCACCTTTTATGTACTGGGTTTAAAACTGACTCACTGGTGTTTTGATATATCTCCATGCCTACAAATGAACAGCTTTGTCCTTATGGCCTGTCGCTTTTCTGGAACTCTTCCAGCAGCACGAACCTTGAGAGGCCACCTGCAGAGGTCTCTGAGTGAGGAAAAGGAGATCTGGGCTTTGGGCCCAGCTCTACCAGTTGTTCATGGGGAGTCTTGAGCCAAATCACGCCATCTGGAGCCCAAGTTTCCCCATCTGTATAATGAGGGGCTGAGCTGTTTCATCTCAATCTATGAAACTGATCAATCTAGTTTCCTGAATTAACCAATTTCTAAGAATTGCTTCATAATGTGAAGAAAGGCTGGTAATATATTTTATTCCAGAACTTATATATTAATAAACAGTTTCTAGGTAGCATTTACACTTGAACTTTTTACCTTTTATTGAAGGCAGGGCAGGGGGAAGCATGAGTTTGGCATCAGGCCTCAGTTCCAATCTTGGTTTTGCCACTTACTAGTTGTGGGGTCTTATTAGAGGCTCAATTTCCTCATCTGTAAAATGGGGACAATGATACCTGCCTCATAGGGCTTTTAACTGGATTAGAAATAATGTATGCAAATTATTTTGCCTGCCACCCAACTTGATTATACCTTTGCCTTTTAATTCCTGTTTCATTTAGCTTAAATTTAAAAACAAGATTATTCCTTGTGATTCCAACAGTTTCAAATATACTGGCATACCTCATTCTATTGTATTTCCCTTTGCAGTGCTTCTCATATAATGTTTTTTTCACATATTTAAGGTTTGTGGCAACCCAGCATCAAGCAGGTTTATTTTTTTCCAACAGCCTGTGCTCATTTCCTGTCTCTGGATCACACTTCAATTAGTGATGTACATTGTGTTTTTAGACATTATGCTGTTGCATACTTAATAAATGACAGTATAGTGTAAACATAATTTTTACATGCACCAGGAGACAAAAAAATTCATGTGACTCTCTTTATTGCAATATTCACTGTATTGTGGTGAGTCTGGAAGTGAACCCGTAATATTCCCCAGGTTTGCCTGTACTGACTTCAGCTGACTCAGTGAGAAGACAGGGAAGAAGAAAAGCATCGAAAAAAAAAATACACTGTTTATGTTAAATCAAAATAACTACGCAATTTGGTGGAAAAAAGGAGCAGTATCCAAAAGAAGCCCAAGTATAACATTATTGTACGTGAAACAATGTAACGTGACGACATAAAAAGCCCTTTTACCATGTGGATTAAAAATTAATTTGGAAGATAAACTTCACACTCTAAGAACACAGATATTAGGAAGAAGTTTAATGGAATGATGAAGGAGAGTTTCTTGTGTGGATGCAACTATCAGTCCATCATGGCCATGTTAGAAGTGAGAGACAGAAAAACTGCCGAGTGTTAATTCACCATAGAAACAGGTCCAGAATCCTTGATGTACAGGTGGAACATGTGACCTGGCTACAAATTTAATGGTTTAGTCCAATTAAAATAAGCGGAATGGATGTGGTTGAAGATAACTTTTATTGGAGCACACATTCTTCTTAGGAGCCTTTTCAAGCCCTGTAAAAAATTTTGAGTCAGAAGCAAAAGGGTCAAGCAAGAGTTTTTAAGGAGGGCTTAATGGATTTGAAAGTGGTAGATGGGCAGTTTCCATCGTTCTCCATTCCATACTCATATCAGGCATGAAGATTGATGATGCACTCTTTCTAGCAGAAATGGAAGTGTCCTTTCAATATCCTTCTTGACACAATCCTCTGGGAAGCCACATGGTCAAGCAGAGTTGTTACTTGACTCACACTTCCCATTATAAGCAAAGCATGTTATGTTGGATGGATACATTTATGGCATCTGTTTTGGTGGGGGCCTAGTGCTCCTTTACACCACTTCTGAGTTTATGGCTGTGTGTCTCATGGGATGGCAGATAAAGAATTTTTGGATAAGGGAGGTATTTTTCTCAACCTCCTTTTTTTTTTTTTTCCTAGCCAACCTCTTTATTCACAGAGCTCTAGTCCTGTGCATCTATTAAATCCTAAAACTGAAACACTTATAAGATGCAAGAGACAAAATATTTTTTTGAAGTCCTTCATTTGGACTCTAAGTGTCAATTTTATGTTTCTGCTGCATTTTGCTAATGAAAAGAAAGTCACAGTTTTACATTGGAAAATGATCAATCTGTTATCCAGCTCAGTTTTCACCATTTAATAAGACATTTACAATTCACAGCAGCAAACTTCACTTAGGAATAATATGACTGACTGTTTAAGTGCTGCTCCTCAGAAAAGTCCTTGCATTTCTTTTGTTTAAACACAGTGTTACAGAAACGAGAACCCACGGCCTGAGGAAAGGCTGTTTTGATGCTTGCTGGGGACGTGGGGACCACAGCTACAATGATTCCATGGACAGCATGGGAAACTGGGGGGAGAGGGGTTAACCAAGTAAAAATAACATTCAGATGGAGTCAAGCTGGCTAGCAGACAAGAGTTACTAGTATTTTATAACCAAAATATTTATCACTGCATTGTTTAAAAGACAAAAACATATAAACAATTCAGTTATATAGATTAGGTTAATTGTGACACATCCATTTGTAAAATAGCTGTAGTCATTTAAAATGTTTACAAATTACATGTAACTATAGGAAAAATGCTTATATGAGAAAATCAAAGTAAAAACATAAATACAATATGACCATAATTTGTTGGCTTAAAAATAAAACCTATATTTAAAAAAATAGACTGGAAAGAAATCAGACCAAAAATTTCAACAAGCAGCTGCCTTTTAGGTGGTAGAACTGTGAGTATTCCCTCCCCCCTCTTTTCTTTTTCTAGTCTCAACATCTTATTTATTGTACATATTCTACTTTAAAAAAATTCAGATTTTTTTTGTCAAAGTAATACATACATGCTTTTAAAATGTCCAAACATTATATAAGGGGTTATAATAAAAGCAATAACCCTCTCAGCCGCCTAGTCCTGCTCTTCAGAGGTAACAGCCACATTTAACTGGATTCAATCGTTTTGCTATTTCTTGGTTTACTCCTTTGTTTTGCTAAAGCACTTCCTCAAAAAAATTTTCATTCTGTTGTTTTCCAGTTTATAATGTTGCTGATAAGGAATTTGTTGCAAATAACATTCTCATTCCTTTGTAAATATATCGTGCGCGTGTGTGTGTAAATGTGCTTTAACGTTAGAGGAGATGTGTGTGTGTTTTAACATTTCTCTCTTCACCCTTAGTGTTATGAAATTTCACTATAGCGGACTAGCATCGCACCAAACCCTTAACGGACACTTTGAATCTGAAATCTCACGTCTTTCAGGTCTGAGATATTCTTCTGTATTGTGTTGTTAAATAATTTTCTTTAATTTTGTCTATTCCTTCTTTCTAGATTTCCTTGTAGTTGGATTATACCTCTATTAATCCTTTATGACTCATTCTTTCTCTTATTTTTTTTCCTATGTCTTTTTGCTCTTCTTTGAAGAGATTCCCTTTATCACCCAAGTACTTCTATTGAATTTTTTAAATTGTGACAATAACATTTTAATGTCAAAGCATTCTTTCTTGATACATGCTGTTTCCTTTTTATAGCATCATTCTTATGGATGTAATATTTTCCTGAATCTTCCTGAGCAAACTAAGTAGAGCTCTCTCATAAAGCTCTTTTTCATTTTCCTGAAATTTATGTTTCTCCTAGAATGGTTGCTCCTATTTGCTTGTCTTAGGCCTTCTCTTTCAAGGTACAACCTTTTTTCTCCAAAATATGTAATAATGAGGGATAAATACTGATGGAGAGCTGACCTGTCATTGTTGGGATTTATCAAACAGAGGGCCTCGCTCTTCTGCGGAAGGTACCTGATTTGGAGGTCTTTTCTCCTAAGATACTCAGATTCTTTAGGAAAGAACCAATTTTCCACATGGGATGCGGTTGATGGTGGCTGGACTTTCCTGGGTGGGGATGGGGTAAAGGGCTATTTTTCTACATTGAGATCTCCAATCACTTCCCTCAATACCAGCGTCTTGCTTATACCCACCCTCCACTGTGTCTGGCATTTCCGCACAAGCTGGTCCAGGTGGACTGGGTTTTGATCAGCTGCATTTCCTCCACTCAGTGCACTCAAGGCTGTGGCTTCCTTTTCCCCACTCTATCCGTTACCAACATTCTCTTTCCCTTTCAGGTGTTCATACAAGTTTTTCATCCTTTTGTTCTCCTCAATGTTTGTTTTGGACTTTTTAAAAAATTCCCTCATCTCATCTTAGTGGGGTCTTGGGAGAGAACTGAATGCTATGGTCCTATTTGTCTTCCTGAACTGAAAACCATCCAACAAGGACTAGTTTCCCAACAGTCAAGCACACAGAGCATCACTGATGTGCAGATGAAATAAAGGTGATGCAAAAGAAAACTCAACAGTGAACATTTAATGCCTCAGAAATAAATACTGATTTCAAGTTCCTGATTCTTCAGAATAGTATCTAACGTTTTGATTCAAATATAATTGCAAAGTATTTTGCATGTTGAGATGTCTACAAACATCATACATGTGTTACTGTATTTCTTGGAACATAAATTTTTCCCTTTGTGGGAGATTCTATTTTTTTCCCTCAAGATTATGGCAAATCTACACAGGAAAATCTCCTCTCATCAAAGAAGTCAACTCATTGAATGCCTGGCAAGGAACCTAACTAGAAGGCACTTTATTATACCAAGAGTCTGTTATCTTTTAAAGCATTCAGGCGGCAAATTTAAACAGATATTTGCAAGTAGGAGCAACACGGTAAGACACGGAGTAAATCAATGACACTGGCTCTCACTACATCTTAAAAAGAGAAATTAAATAAATAGCATACGAAGAGGAATCCCTGATCCTCAGGACTGGGAAATCCCTGATCCTCAGGACTGGGAACAGACTAACCTCTCTGACAACCAAAAATTACCAAAAGAAAGTGAGAGTTCCAAATTAATATGAATAACCTTCCACTCTCAAACATGTAGCCTGGAATGCCAGCGTGGCCACTTTTTTTTTTTTTTTTAATTTTAAATTTGTTAATTAGCTGATGTGTTCACTTGACTTAAAAATTTTTGTTATTGTGGTAACCCGCATACAACCTAAACTTTCCCCTTTCAACCACCTTCAAGTATACAATCAGTGATGCCAATCAATTACATTCACAGTGGTGTGCTACCCTCACCACTACTACCAAAACTCTTGATCACAATTTGAAATGTTAAAAAAAACACCAGCTGAATGCATGAAGTCAGCCATCAGTCTGCGATAAACTTTGCTTTTGAGAAATCATTCATTTTTTTCTGTAGGGACTCAAAGTTGCTAACCATCATTCAGAAAAAGCTACTGGAGGGCGGCTGCCGTGGCTCAGCAGGCAGAGCTCCGACCTGCCTTGCTGGAGGTCTGGAGTTCGATCCCTGGTGCCTCCTGCCCATGTGCAAATTTAAAAAAAAAAAAAAAAAAGCTACTGGAGGAATATTTACAAGGACAACTACAGTCAGAAGGCAGCACAGTAAATGCTCCCACCAAGTCTAGACCGAGGCTGTGACGTCATATCCATGGAACCTGGCAGAGACGCGGCTGCAGGACCAGCACGACGTGTACGAGAGAGGCGCTGGCTGTGGAATGTGTGATAATATCCAGGATGGTCCTTTACAGTGGTTTAGCCTGGGATTCGAACCAGGTACCAAGTGATGAGGGTCATAGCTACTTTGGGTCTGTCCTGCTCCCTATTCCAACAAGCCACCTTACTGGGCGCGAGACTTCTCCTTACTGTCTTCCCATGTTCCCTGAGGGACTTCCACTCCTCCCAGGCACCAAGTGCTCTCACACTTTCTCTAGCTTCCCTTTCTGACATGTACCCATCAAAGTGGCTCTCAGCTAGGTATCCAGCAGAAATGATCAAGCTTAATGTGCTTCTGAGAAGTATCTGCATTTTAATAGGAGACCACCCTTTAACTGAGAGAAAAGAAGTTCCAATGGAGGGAAGAGAGAGAGGAGAGGAGGGCACATTTACTGACCGTCTATCACTTTATTCAATAGATGGTTGTGGGATGAATGAGAAGTACCTTGGGACCTTACTTATTTTAACCTATTAATAATAAACAAAGTTTAGGGACCACGGTCAATTTGGTGAGGAATTGGGGAATTTTTTAAAATGGGGAATATGGCTGCTGATGATACCCCGCATCAGCCGTGCATTTCATCTGCTCAGAAGCTGCTCTGAGGGCAGCAGGCAGGAACAAGGTCATCTCGAACTTGCCATCAGATCCCAAATTCTTCTCCAGCTTCCTCAGAAGGAAGGAAGAATGGCCTTCCGTTCTCTACAGCCAGAGAGGGCCACTCAAGGTCTTTGAACAGCTAGGATGACCCAATTCCTGGGCCCCAGTTCTCACAGCTGCGTTTTTTTTTCCTTGTTTCTCAGGCTCAGTCCCACTTTGTTACCCACTACTGGTAGGTGAATCCATGTTTTCTTACCGGTGCCTGAGCCTCTGTCTTAGCACTTCTTTAGTACTCTCAGTTTTTTCTAGATTTTAGAAGAGGGTATTCTGATAGGTACCTCACCTGGGGAATCAAGTCTTGACCTGAATATCAATCAGTCATTTGCAGGCTCTGCTTTGAGTCTGAGCTTATGTCACCTACTCATGGATCCTGGACCATTTATTGGGGTACCGTAGGTACCCCATTGTGCCACTACTGTACCAATGGCCTCTTGGGCTTTACATACCTGCCTGTTGGGCTAGACATGCTTCTCACGCAGACCTCAGTGTCCCATGCACCATCCCATCACACTGCTCCTCCTCTCGCCCTATAGAAATAAGGTGGTTCCAACTGTTGGGCCCAGGAAGTTTGATCTCGATGACTGGGTCAAGACTGCTTTGACCCCAAGATCAAAGAATACCTTGTGCAAAAACACAAAATATGGCAACACATTTTCCCTCTTCCTCTCTTTCCTGGTGTCCAGGCTATAGACAGTTGCATTCCTTCTCCTACCTTAGCCTTCAAGAAAAGAGGGCGCTACAAGCCCCAACTTAACAAGGGGAAGGATAAAATTTTTATATCTACAATAGCGTTCAATGCAATGAAGTATACAGGTTTACAATAGTGCTAACAATACCTTTTAAAACACATAGTACTTTTTCTTAAAAAGAAGTTAGAGTTACTGTGATTTTTATATATAGTGTCAATACAAAGCATTTCCAGAGAAGCATGGCAATTCCTTGGTTATTTTAGGATTCACTATCCATTGTGAAGGAATAGAGACCCCTTGGAATCTATAAAAAGCTGGGGACACTAACCTGGCCTCAGGAAGGCCCACTGCACCCAGGCGGGGTGCTTGGCAGGCTTCCCTAATTCATCTCTCCGGACTTTCTGAGCCACCCCTGCTGGATTCGATGCTGGTCCAGGCTCCAGGCAGGTATGGCTGCCAAGAATGAAGACTGTTGCCAGATTCTGTAGTTATTTTATTAGGTAAATAAATATCTACAGAGTCTACTGTGAAACCACGGGCCCAACCCAGTTTTGTACAAATAGTTTCAAAGGTAAAAGTGGAATATATTATCAGTGACTAGCTCTCATAATTACAGTTTTTTTTTTTTTTTTTGGCTAACAATCATTTTCTTTCCTTCTGCATACAATCTCTGGAACATTAGCACAAAGAAATTCTTTAAGCAGAGATTACCACAATGGGGTTGCTTGTGGAGCCATTGGTTACCCTAATAGTTTTGCACCAAATGGAAGATTTTATGAAAATACATCTTGGCAAAAAATTGGGAGCACAAATTCCACAGAACCGTAAGTTATAAGGACTCAGTGATTAGTTAAAGCAATATTGAGGAAAAGGAGGTGAAGGGGAAATATCATTTCTTTAATGCCACTGATTAGAAATAATACAATATGCATTTTACCTGGGATTCTAATTTTAAATTTTCAACTAGAATTTCCTGATGGAGTTTAAGTTTATGATACCAAATATGGCTTGGTCCAATTTTATTTCAAAGACTCTTAATTTGGGGTAGCTCAAAATCAGTTGCTCATTGTGTTTAAACAATTTAAGTCGAAATCTTCAACAAATAAATGCCAAATTCTTAATTAAGCTATGGCATAGGCATCTACTAAATATACACCATCATATTAAGTATTCTGGCCTCATGCAGCCAACAAATTGCATCCTTCTTCCTCCATTTTGAACTCATAATATGCAATCATACTAACATTTATACAGGATATCTTCTTGCTAGTTGGTCCTATTTATTTTTATACAAATGGTGTCCCTACTTATTAATGATTTTGCCTTATATTAAATTTGTCTCAAACTAATATTGCTACATGAACTTTCTTCTGGTGCTTAAATGGTGACTTTCCCCCATACCATTCTTTTCTTTTCTGTTTTTGGGGCGGGGTGGTGGAACAGAGCTGCACGGGCTGGGACTTGAACCTGGGTCTCCCGCATTGTGGGCAAGAGTCATACCACTGAACTACCCTTAGCTGCCCCACACCGTTATTTTCAACCTTTGCAACAGAAGGCCACACTGTTGGGGTTTTTTTCTTTTTTTTTGGTACATGGTCTGGGAATTGAACCCAGGTCACCCTCATGGACACATTGATTTTTTTTTTTTTTTTTTTTTTTTAACATGGGCAGGCACTGGGAATTGAACCAAGGTCTCGGGCATGGCAGGTGAGAACTCTGCCACTGAGCCACTGTTGCTCGCCTGGACATACTGATTTTTTTTTAAGTGCATGGTCCAGGAATCGAACCCGAGTCTCCCGCATGGAGAGAGCATTCTACCACTGAACCACACTGATTTTTTTTTTCCGATTTTAAAAAATTATTTATTTTTATTGATATATAATATATATCCACAAACCATGTAATCATCCAAAGTGTACAATCAGTGGTTCACAATATCATCATATAGCTGTGCATTTATCGACATAATCAACTTTCTTTTCTTTTTTGTGAAATTAACATATAGACAAAAAAGCAACGAATTTCAAAGCATATCACAACAATTAGTTGTAGAACAGATTTCAGAGTTTGGTACGAATTACAATTCCACAATTTTAGATTTTTACTTCTAGTTGCTCTAAGATACTGGAGACTAAAAGAAATAGCAATATAATGATTCAGCAGTCATACTCATTTGTTAAACCTGATCTTCTCTGTATAACTCCACCATCACCTTTGATCTTTCAATCCCATGCTTTAGGGGTATCTGCGCTATGCTCATTCATGTTGAAAGGACTGTCAATAATATGGGATGGGTGATGGACCTAGCTGATGCTCTGGAGAGGCTGGTCCCTCTGCATTTCAGGACTTATCTCGTCCAGGGGACCATTTGGAGGTTACCACACTGATTTTTAATAGACAAACTTAATAATTTACTTTTGCTGTGATTACTGATATATTGAACTAATTTCTGCCTCTTTGTGTTTTCTGTTTGCTATTTCTTTTTTCTGCTTTTATTTTTCTCCATTCCTATCGGCTGATTTAATAAAGTTTTTAATAATGTCCTTTCCCTCTCCTCTGATGCTTTAGACTGTGAATAATACATTCCTGTTCTTTGCAAGGTTACCCTTAGATTTTTAGTACTCTAAGACATTTTTCAATTATATGGTTCTGACAGCTCACAAATAAAAAAAAAAATAACAATGCAGTTTAAAATACTTTCATTTCTTGGGAAATCCTGAGGCAGGGCCCAGGATTTTAAAAATTTATTGATGGGGAGAGTGCAGGTGCTAAATGGCAGAGTGAGAAGTTTTAGCAATTGTTCCCTTCACTAAAAAAAATGAATGGGTTGGAAAAAGAGACTGGAATGAACTAGGTGGTCACCCTGGAACCAGAATGGACACAGAACTACAGAGTGCCAGAGGATGCGAGGGGCTGTTGAGAGCTCAGCTTTTTTAAGTGAAAGCATGAGCCTGTTGAGAGCTCAGCTTTTTTAAGTGAAAGCATGAGCCTTGCAGCAGCACCTGTGAAAATGGCTGCAGCTGCTGCAAAGTGCCTAGGTTTGGGGAACTTCTGGCTGGGCCTGGGTTGGCAGAGGAAACCTCTTCTGAAAGTTGGTGCTAGGATTAAGGTCGTTCTGGGGGATTCCTGAGGGACAAGCGTAGAGGCTGGTCTCAGTTTCAGCCCTCTGGGCAGAAGCACTTCTGGCCTCCCACCAGTAGGCACCTGGAGATAAAGAGCTAGTGTTTTTATTGGTTTGTTTTTCCCTCTGTGTCTGGGGATTTCCTGGTCTGGCAGACCTCTGAGGGCACAGCAGAAACTCTGGTCTTGATTTTAGCTCTCTCTGCAACAGTGGCTGCTGGCTTCACACCAGCATCTACCATGATTTAAAGACTCAACACATTTTTTTATTGGCTGGGTTTCTTCCTTCTCTTTGTTGTGTTGTTTGGTCTGATGGATCCTGACAGCCCAGTGTAGCCACCAGCCTAGGTTTCTCTCAGAAGCGCATCTTCTGGCCTTAACACCAGCACAGACGTGGGCATAAAGAGACAGTGCATCTCTTTCTATGCTTCTTTTTCTTAGATGTTTTTTTCCCTTTCTCTGTTTTATATTTTTGGGCATGCTAGATTGCTAAAGGGCAAACAGGGACACTGGACCAAGTTTCAGCCTCAAAGAAGGAGCTTCTGGCTTCCCACCAGGACGTAACAGATTTAGGGAGGCAGTTCACTTCATTATTTGTTTTCCTTGTTCTATTTTTGTGGGTATTTTGTCTATTAGCATATTTTCTTTTCTCCCCCCCCCCTTTCTTTCTTTTCCTTCCTTTTTCCTTCTTGTTAAGAACAAGAAAAATGTCCTTAATGGCCCAGAAGCAGTGGGAGGATATATGAAAGTGCTGAAAGAAAAAAGAAGCTGTTACTGAAGTCAATACTGGATGAAGAAATAAAGATCCCTGATATAAGTAACAGTATGGGAAAATATATATGCCAGTTTCATCTCATTTTTCATTTGTAATGCTCTTACTTCTTAAAAGGCTAAACATTCAAATGCATAAAAAGTATAAATCTTTGTTACTGGGCACACAAAGCATAAAAAAGGAATGTGTAACATGAGCAACATAAAAGGGAGGGATAGAGGGATAAAAGTATTATGTATGTGTAGGCTACTGACATCAAATTGGAATCGACACAAACTTATATTGTACTAGGTGTAATATATTAAACATAATCCTTATGGTAAATAAAGAAATTATCTAAAAAATCTACACAAAACGAAAGAATAAGTGCTATGAATCACTCATAAAAAAAGATCATCTAAAAAAATGAGATCAGGAATGGAGGGAAAGAGAGACAAAAAAGGCATGACTTACAAAAACAATTAGCAAAATGGAAGAAGTAAATTTGCCTGATCAGAAATTTCCTTAAATGTTAATGGATTACACACTCCAATTAAAAGGCAGCAATTGACAGAATAGAAAAAGAAACATGACCCAAGTATATGCATTCAAAAGAGACCCATCAGATACAACAGCCTCTAAGTGAAAGAATGGGAAAATATTTCATGCAAATACTAATCAGGAGAGTGGGACGGCTATATTAATATCAGCAAAACTATACTTTAAGCCAAACACTGTTACAAGACACAATAAGAGCATTACATATCTCAGTAAAAGGGTCAGTTCAACAAGATTTAACAATTATAAACATTTATGCAGCTAACAGCAGTACACCAAAATATATGAAGCAAAATTGACACAACTAAAGGGAGAAACAGATAGTTCTACAATAATAGTTGGATTTTAAAACAACACTTTCAACACTGGATAGAATATCTAAGCAAAAGATCAATAAGAAAACAGAATGTAAACAACACTATAAACGAACTAGATCTAACTGACATATATAGAATACTTCACCCAAAAACAGCAAAATACCATCAACCGTAGAAGGATCTTCTCTAGGACAGATCCTATGTTAGGGCACAAGAGAAGCCTAAATCAATTTTAGAATACTGAAATCATGGAAAATGATCTCTCTGACCACAATCAATGAAACAAGAAATCAACAACAGAAGGAAAACTAGAAAGTTCACATAAATGTGGAAATTAAACAGTATACTCTTAAATAAGCACCGAGTTAAAGAAGAAATTACAAGGGAAATTAGAAAACACTTAGACACAAATGAAAACAAAGACTCAACATACCAAAACCTATGGGATGCAGTGAAGACAGTGCTCAAAGGTAAATTTATGACTATGAATATCTATATTAAAAAAGAAAGATCTCAAATTTATAATCTAACTTAACATCATGGGAACTAAAAAACACAAAAGCAAAGTAAATCCAAAGTTAGCAGGGCAAAGGAAAGAATTAAGATTAGAATGGAGATAAATGAACAGAAAAACAATGGAGAGAATAAACAAGAAAAAAGTTGGTTCTTTGAAAAATCATATAATCAACAAAACTTTTGCTAGACTAACAAAGAAAAAAGAGAAAAGATGCAAATAACTAAAATCAGAAAGGAAAATGGATATCATACTGACCTTACAGAAATAGAAAAGATCATATAAGAATATTATCAACAATTATACACAAACTCAAAGAAAGTTTGAAAGTTTCCATTCCTAGAAGAATGGAAAATTTTCTGGAACTATATCAGTTAGCCAAACTGACTCAAGAAAAATGGAAAATATCAACAAACCTATAATAAGTATAGAGATTGAATCAATAATCAGTTATTGATTTCTTTTCCACCAAAGAAAAATCCAGGACCAGATAGCTTCACTTGGAAATTCTACCAAACAGTTGAAGAAGAATTAATACCAGCCCTTCTCAAAGTCTTCCAAATAATTTAAGAGGAGGGAACACTTCCTAATCAAGTTCATGAGCATTATTCTCATCAAAATCTGGTAAGTGTTCATAGGAGAAGAAAATTACAGACCTATTTCCTTGTGAATATTGATGCAACCCCCTTAGCAAAATACCAGCAAAGAGAATCCAAAGGTATATTAAAAAGATTATAAACCACGACCAAGTGGGATTCATCCCAGGAATGCAAGAGTGGTTCAACAGACAAAAACCAATGTAATATACTACATACATAGAATGAAGGGGAAAAAAACAACAATGCATGATTATCTAAATAGACGCAGAAAGGCATTCCACAAAACCCAGTACCAATTGTTGATAAAAACACTCGGAAAAGTGTGACCAGAAGGGAACTTTCTCATATGATAAACGCTATTTATTAAAAACCCACAGCTAACTCATTCTCAATGGTGAAAGAAAATGGTACAAGGATGCCTGCTTTCACCACCTCTATTCAATATTGTACTAGAAGTCCTTGCCAGAACAGTTAGACAAGGAAAAGAAATAAAAAGAATCTAAATTAGAAAGGAAGAAGTAAAACTATCTGTACTTGCAGATGACATGATCTAATACATAGAAAATCAGAAAGAATGCACAAGAAAATGATTAGAACTAATAAATGAATTCAAAGTGGCAGTGTAGAGAACATACACACAGAAAAAAAATGGTGTTCCTATATATTACCAGTGAACAGTCCAAAGAGGAAATTAAAAGCACAATTCCATTTACAATGGTATCTAAAGAAGAAAATATCTAGTAATAAATTTAACTAAGGATATGAAAGACTTGTATACCGAAAACTATAAAACATAGCTGAAAGAAATTAAAGATCTAAATAAATGACAAGAAATCCCATGTTCATGAATTAGAACAGTTAACATTGTTAATATGTCAATATAATCCAACAAAATATACAAATTCAATGTCATGTGATATTGGTGCAAAGGTAAACAAATAGAACAGTGGAAAACAACTGTAAGTTCAGATAGAACCATACATCTATGGCCAACTGATTTTTACAATGGTGCTGAGTATATGCAGTGGGGAGAAAAGTCTCTTCAAACCGGATATCCACATGCAGAGGAATGAACTTAGACCCTGTTCTGGTTTGCTAGCTGCCGGAATGTGATATACCAGAAATGAAATTCCTTTTAAAAAGAGGAATTTATTAAGTTGCAAGTTTACAGTCCTAAAGCCGTGAAAATATCCAAATTAAAGAAATATCCAATCTAAGGCATCTAGGGAAAGATACCTTGGTTCAACAAGGCCGATGACATGTAGGGTTTTTCTCTCTCAATTGGAAAGGTACATGGCAAACATGGCGACGTCTGCAAGCCTCTTCTCCAGGCTTCTTTCATGAAGCTCTCCCAGGGGTGTTTTCCTTTATCTCCAAAGGTCTCTGGCTACGTGGGCTCTCATGGTTCTAGTGGCTCTCAAGATTTTTCCAAAAATGTTTCTGCTTTTAAAGGATTCCAGCAAACTAATCAAGACCCATCTGGAATGGGTGGAGTCACATTTCCCTCTAATCAAAGGCTAACACCCACAATTGGACAAGCCACATCTCCATGGAGATAATCTAATCAAGTTACCAACCTACAGGGCTTAATAGGGGTTAAAAGAAACAGCTGCCTCCACAAGATGGATCAGGATTAAAATATGGCTTTTCTAGGGCATATAATCCTTTCAAACCTCACACTATATACAAAAAACCAACTCAAAGTGGATCAAGGAGATAAAAATTAGCAAAACCATAGAACTATGGTAAGGTAACATAAAGGTAAATCTTGATGACCTGGGATTTGGCAGTGAATACTTAGATATGATACCAAAAGCACAAGCAACAAGAACAAAAGCAAAAACAAAGGATAAGTGTGATTTCATTAAAATTAAAAACTTTTGTACATCAAAGGAAATTATCAGCTAGTGAAAAGGCAACTTATGGGATGGGATAAAATACTTTCAAAACACATATTGGATAAGGCTTTAATATCCAGAATGTATAAATAACTCCTACAAGTAGACAACAAAAAGACAAATGACCCAATTAAAATTAGGTAAAGGACTCAAATAAATATTTCTCCAAAGAAATTATACAAATGGTAATAAACACATGAAAAGGTGCTCAACATCTAGTGCTATTAGGGAAATGGAAATGAAAACTATAAGAAAATACCATTTCATGGCCACAAGGATGGTTATTTTACAAAAAAAGGAAAATAACAAATGTTGGAAAGGATACAGAGAAACTGAACACTAGGAGGTCATCAATAGGAATGTAAAATGGTGCAGCCATTGTGGAAAGCAGATGGAAGTTCCTCAAAAATTTAAGTATGGGGCTACCATTTGATCTGGCAATCCTACTTCTAGGTATACATGCAAAGAGAGTGAAATATCAATGAAGTGGAAAGACAACTTACAGAATGGAGAAATACTTGGAAACAGAGACCTGATAAGCGTTTTATATCCAGAATATATAAGCACTCCTACAACTCAACAACAGAAAGTCAGACAACTCAATTAAAAAGTGGGCTCAGAGCTTGAATAAGCATTTCTCCAAAGAAGAAACACAAATGACCAATAAGCACATGAACAGATGCTCAACATTAGACATTAGCGAAATGTAAAGCAATACCACAGTGAGATGTCACTTCACACCCATAGGATGGTTACTATTTTAAAAAATGGAAAGTGACAAAGATGGAGAAATAGGAACCCTCATATACTGTTGTTGGGAATGTGAAATAGTGCAGTCACTGTGGAAAATAGTTTGGTGGTTCTTCAGAAAGTTACACACAGAAAAACCCTATGACATTGTAATCCCAATTCTTGGTATATACCCAAAATAACTGAAAAAGGGACTAGCACATGTGACAACACTCAAAATGTGTCCATTGTGGTTTTAAAACAAAGAAAGAACAAAATGTGGTTTTATATACAATGGTGTATTCTTCAGCTGTACAAAGTAACGGAGCTCTGATATGTGTTACAACATGGATGAAATGTAAAGACATCATGTTGACTGAAATAAGCCAGATACAAAAGGACAGATATTGTATGGTCTCAATTATATGAAATAATTAGAATTATACAAATTCAGAGTAAAGATTAAAATATAGGATTTCAGCAGCAGGGGTGGGGGTGGGGAATGAGGAGTTAATGCTGAATTGGTATAGTTCTCTGTTTGGGTGGTGAAGTTTTGGACATGTATGGTGCTGATGGTAGTACAAAGCCACAAATATAATTTATACCAGTGAACTGTACATTTGGAGGAGGATTAAAATGAGAAAATTTATGTTATGTTAATATGATAAAAATTTTTAAAAATCCATAGAAATGTACAACATATAATGTGCACCCAAATGTAAACTACAGACTTCAGTTAATATAATTATAATAATATTGGTTTATGAATTATAACAAATGCACCATACTGTTCCAAAATGCTAATAATAGGGAAGACGGCATGTGTGTGAGAGGGTGATAATGTGGGAATTCTGTTCTTCCTGCTTGATTTTTCCGGAAACGTACAATTGAGGGAGGGAGGGAGGGAGGGAGAAAGGAAAGAAAACAATTTCTAGGAAAAATAAAAATAAAAAAGAAGCCCAAGGAGTAAGCCCCATCTCAACAAAGCACAATATTTTCTGGGAGCAGTATAAGCAGAAAAATCAAGCTCAGATACTCACAACCAACCCAACATTTCATAAGGTAAAAATGGCAAGAATTCCTGGGAAACTAAGTATGTTCATTAATGGTTTCATACTCTAAAAGTTATTTATGACCCCTTTGGGCCACACAAGTTTCTAAAAGCCACAGAAATTATCTTTGCTTCATAGAATTCTGAGGATTTTGCCTTCCCAGCTGGAGAAGTTCAGAATTCCTTTTGCTTTCTTTTCCATCCAACAGGCTAATAGTTTTGGGCTATGAGGCCAAAATAAACCACAAAAGTAACACTTTTATTTGCTGGTCATTCATGGTATAAATAACATCTGTGGATTTTTCAGGCTCACAGCCTCTCATTTCTGTGGCCCCATACTCCCAACTTAAAAGGTCATTAGGGACCTATAATGGGTTTAGTAAAGTGATGTTGACACTAAGTGGTTAGGATGATTATTTTAGATTAACTGAGGATTTCAGATAATCAAGACCCAGTTTTCATGAATGATTAACAACTGTCTGGGTGACAAAGGTTCTCGTACTATCCTATCTTTTATGTATATTTGAATTTTCCATAAAAGAAAACCAAAACAAAAAACTGACTATGAGTACAGTTGTGCCCACAGACAAATGCCTCAATTCTTTCTTGCCTTTTTCTTCCCTGGGCTTCTTTGTCCTAGTTGTTTGTTCGTTAGTTCGTTCGTTCATTCATTCATTCATTCATTCAAATACTCACTGAGCATTCCATTTACAGAGCGTATGACAGGTACACAGATTTAGTGAGCTATTACAGTTTTAGGGAAAGTTCTTGATGTTACACAATTTCCTTTTTTTTTTCCCTTTTACACATTAATCCTCATCCTTTTTAAACTTGGACATCGCCTTTATGATTTTTCATCCTACTTTTGTCTAGAGACCTCCATTTATGACCCTGAGTTGGCTCTGCTTCCTGGATTCTTCCTGCTCCAGAATGAAACATGACTATATTGAATGCAAGCAAAGAAGCTACAAAATTGAGCCCTTTTAATATGCTGGTATTTGGGATTTCCTCCACTGCTCCCTTATAGGATGCTCTCTCATATTTTTATTATGTGCAGCTATGTTTTAGGGCATATACATTTAGCAACCAAATGTGAACCCAGATTCTTACTTTTTAAGGGCTGAGTCATTATGTTTTAAATTTTATGACCTTTTTCCTTTCTTTTATTGATGTTTCCTCCCCTTTTAAGATTTAGTAACTGCCCATGGAGTAGACTAAGGCTATATAATGAATGAAAAACATTCAGATCACTTTAATAAGTATTTCTACACACCTAAGTATACCATTTACTGAAACTAAACTTATTAAAGCTGAGACATTCAGATCGTCTTTCCTCTAAGACTCTCAAAATGAGAATCAAAAGCAAAATGACACAAATATGTATAGACTCAATTTAAAATATGTATCATGGGATTGAAGATGAATAAGATTGAAAGGGGTTATACAGACCTATGTGTCCCACTGATTAACACTAGAAACATAAATTAGTTCTTTCAAGAACTACTTCAAAGGTATGATTCCTGTACAAAGAATGTTTAAGTCCAGGGTACAGGGTGAAAACTGTTATTACATACTATGTGCTATTTTTTAAAAGGAAAACATCAGCACTAGCACAGCAACAGCAGAGATAAATAATGGGGGGGAGGGACAAGAGTTAAGAGGAGGTTTAGATTTCCTATTTGGCAAGGGTGTGTTTATTGGTTTTCTTTACATTGGGAACAATGAAATTATCTAAAATTGAGAGCGTTGATGTATTGTGGACTTTGGGCAGTATATATGATCCCTGATGAATGTAGGTGGCTGAAGGATGGCACTGAGAAGTAGATTGGTCAATGATGGTGTATACTTATGAATGAAGGTTGTGCTATTACAAAAAAGGAACGAAGTTGTAAGGGAAGCAACGATGTGAATGAATGTGAGGGACATTTGGTGAGGGAAAATAAGCCAGAAACAAAAAAAAAACAATGGTATGGTCTCCTCTAGAAAATGCTTACAAGAAAACAGAGGCCTAGATTGTAAGCTTTTATAGCAGACACATTTAGTCTGGAGTGGTAATTATTATTTCTGGATTTCGAGAGGCTGTATATTTTTTAATATATATATATAAATAAAACCTGATATTTAGAGATCAGAATGAAGCCGATCAGGTTGGGGTTAAAGTAATTCAGAACACAAGGGTAATGAAGACAATGTCTATATTTTAGAACCACACATACTCTTTGAGACCCAAAGGAAGAGAGGTTTATTTGGTCTGGAAATGAAATTTTCTGTAGCACATAATCTAACTCTATCTGTATAGCTCATTTGAACAATTGAAAAACAGGGAGCCCTGTACAAGAAAGAGGTCCTTTCATCCTGTATAGCTAAATGTAATGCCTGGATACACAGAGTATATTAAGCACATAATCAAAAAGTATTGGCAAAGTCCCTTGAGGGACGGGAGAAAAAATATGAAACTATTAAACTTTACCTTCAGGAAATCTCCTGATACTCTGTCAAACTATGAGACACTCAAATCAACAGGCCATGCCCTTGATCTTGAGGCTTACTCTCGTGAAGCTTATGTAGGCAGTGCAGAAGCTTAGCCTATAGATATGCTTAAGAGTTACTTCTAGAGGACCTCTTTTATTGCTCAGATGTGGCTTCACTCTCTCTAAGTCCATCTCTGCAAGTGAAATCATTGCCCCCCCTTCACGTGGGATATGACACCCAGGGGTGAAAGTGTCCCTGGTGACATGGGAGATGACTCCCAGAGATGAATCTGGCCCTGGCACTGTGGGATCAACAATTCCATCCTGACCAAAAGGGGGAAAAGAAGTGTAACTAATAAAGTATCAGTGGCAGAGAAAGTTCAAATAGAGTTGAGAGGTTACTCTGGAGGTTGCTCTTACACAAGCTTCAGTTAGACCTTGCTACCTATCATAACCTGCCAACTCCCAACCAGGACCATTCCAGCCAATCCTAAAGAACACTTAGGGCAATATATATGATTCCACAAGGGTTCCATGTACTAGAGTAACTTTCCAGAAACCCGCCTCCAGATGGGTCCCTGGTCCAGATGAGTCCTGAAACCTAGAGGGCCCAGCCTCTCCAATACATCAACAAGTTCCATCTCCCTACCCCATATTAGTGACAGACTCTTCCAACATCTAAAAGTTAGACTGGCCATAGCCCAAACACCCCTGAAGAGAGGGATGGAAAGATCAAAGGTGATAGTGGAGTTATATAGAGAAGCTAGGATTTAACAAATGAATTATTGCTGAATCATTAAATTGATATCTCTTTTAGTCTCCAGTATCTTAGAGCAGCTAGAAGTAAAAACCTAAAATTGTGGAATTCTATCCTATATCAAACTCTGAAACATGTTCTACAACTAACCGTGGTGCTATGCTTTGAAATTTGTTGCTTTTTAATATATGTTATTTTTCACAGAAAAAAGAAAAAAAGTCAATTGTGGTGATAAAAAAATATTTAAGCCTGCTAGTCTCCTATATTCTGAAGCAGCTAGAAGGAAAAATCCAAGATGATGGTATAGGAGCCCATAACAAACTCTGGGATCTGTCCTGTAACTACTTGTGGGAGAGTGCTTTGACAACTATTGCTTTTTGGGTCAGTGGCAGAATGCTCGCCTTCATATGGGAGACCTGGGTTCAATTCCTGGACCATGCACCAAAAAAATCCCCACAAAAAAACCCTATTGCTTTTTTATTTCTTTGCTTTGTATATATGTTATATGATACAATAAAAAAGTTAAAAAAAAGTATCATGGGAGTTGCACAAATGATGCAGAGAGGTCAGTTCCTCAGATAGCACATGGGTATGTTCATCATTCAGACACCCAAGTGACAGTATCTACAGAAGGAAAGGCAGCGTCTTCCTAGGGAAAAGTTGATGAAACTCATTTGGGAGGGGGGCTATTTTCTCTCTTTCTCTTTTTTATTATGAACAACCTACTAAACCACAATTAACTACAATAATTTAGGGGGGAAATAGCCAATTCTTTGTAATGACTAGGACAGCCACTTTCAACACTCAAGTAACACTCAGTAAGTACAGCCAGCCTGATTGAGTATCCCTTACTGGGCTCCCAGTAAGTGCTGGCCCCAAGTTGCACATCATCCTTCTGCTCCCCAGGAATGCATGCTCTGGGTGGCAAATGCTGATGCCTTGCTGCCCTCAGGTCCCATGAGTGTGTGAATGGGGGCTCTAGGGGGTTGGGTGTAGTCGCCCCTTAGCCACTACAGATCACTGACACGACGGGACATGTGCCAGCACTGCCCAATCCAATTATTCAAGGAAAACTAGAAATTTGGATTTTTGTATGAAAAAAACACCAAGACAAAACAAAACCAGAACCACGACTGAAATAAAAAATGTCTGCAGGTCAAGTATGACCCATAGGCCTCCAGATTCTGCCCAATTGTTTTTAGTCGGAGACATTTCAAATTTGGGTACCCCCGAAAAAGGGTAAGAGTTGTAATTTGCTGTGCCATGTGTCTGGAAAGAACAAACTTAGGTTTGTCTTCAGGAGGTCTGGGTTTAGATCTTGGCTTCTCCAATGGGCAAGATACCCATCACCTTTCTGCCTCAGTTTCCTCACAGGATGGTGGTAGATTAGAGGAAACACACTCAAGGAAAGTACTTTGTAAACTCCAGAGAGAACGGCACTGAAGCAAGGAGTGAATGGACAGTGTGAAGGGTCAGCAACACAGAATGAGGTGGTGCTGGAAACGAGAGGACTTGAGGCCATAGCTCACCCTGCACGGAGGACCCAGCATGCCACCCAGGGGGTGGGAGGGGAGCCTGCTACTCGGCAGTCTGGACCAACAAAGTGTGGACAGCCTGTATGCTGCGTCAGGGAGGGACCTTTAAAATCACAGGTTGGCTTCCTACTCTTCAAGTGTTTTCAAACCACCAACTTATCACCTTAAGTCAAAGAATGAAAACTGATTTCAATATTAGCTCAAGAAATACACAATTGGGGAGATCAAGGTGCTGGAATACTTTGATTAATTCTAAGACCGAAGACAGATGGCCTTTAGATTTTCAGTTTTTATTCTTATTTTTATTTTTTTGCATGGGCAGGCACCAGGAATTAAACCTGGGTTAGGCAAGAACTCTGCCACTGAGGCACCGAGGCCCGCCCTACAGCTATTTTTAATGATCAACACCAATGCATTCTTCAATGAGAGCACTGAAGAACTTACAATCCAGGAGAGCAGAAAATTTCACTAAGAGGTTGTTCTTGGTTTCAGCCTTCAGGAAGCCATACACCTCAGGAAAGCCTTCACTTCTTAACTTCTAGAGCTAAGGGAAAGATAGTTTCTCAAAGCAGAATAAGCCTAAGAATGTTGGTGTAATTTAAGAGACAGGGAAAAAGAAGGGAAGTCATAGATAGAAAACAAAAATTTTTTCTTCAAAAAGATTAACCAGAATTCTGGAAAATCCCAGTGCAGAATTTTTGACAGTCCACATCTGGCAGGAAGACTGCCCAAGCTCTTTCCATATCCAGCCCCGAGCCATCCTCCTTTAGAAGACTCTACATTTAGTGGGATATATGTGTGGGTAGTCTTACAAAAGGCTGGAATGAAACTCCTTTTTCCTAGTCCCTTTCCTGCCCCGGACTTAAGTCTAGAAATCTATCTTATTCAGGGATTTAAGAGGTTAATTTACCTGAAAACAAATACATTAAAAAGCAAATGTCAGGATGCAGGCATAGTTCAGTGGTTAGAATGCCCACATTTCATGTGGGAGACCCGGGTTCAATTCCCGGAACATACACAACCCGCCCCCCACCCCCCAAAAAACACCCCTTGGTATTCCTTCTAGGTGGTAGGGGCAGAGGGGAAGTGGTTTGTGACCTGTGGTGCAAAGACTCCAAAGGGGTCTGTGGATACAGTTGTATTTCAGTCTAAATGTTTTTCTTTGTAATTTTTAGCATTTCATTATATGCATTTAAACACATTATTCTGAGAACAGGTCGTGGTTTCACTGGACACCCAAGGGCTCCTTTTATGCACGAGCAGGAGCCACAAGTCTTTGCCATATGATGCTTTCCTGATCTGTACTACAGGTGTTGGGTCTCTTACAGACCATTGAGACAGATTATGTTTTACTGGGATTCTGGAAATTCTGCTCTAAAAGCATGGGCAAAGACTTCAGCAGCCAATTAAAAAAAAAATCAACAACGAAAAATGAATGCAACCATCGTCCCCTGAGGGGTACGTGCCTAAAGGAATTTCTCTATTTGGTACTTAGACGACCATAGAGGTTCTCGAGTGAGGTCTGCAGGCCTCTGGTGGACTCTGAGATGCTATCAGGAGTCCACAAGGGAAAACCATTTTCAAAATGAGGCTAAGGTGCTATGTGCCCTTTCCGTGGTGGGAAAGCTGCTGGCTCATGAGCATGTGTCATGACAGAGGGCCAGACTGGGCTGTCCCTGCAAACCTCCCCACTGCACACCTGCAGTGTTAAAACAACACCATTTCACTTAAGAAGGTCCTTGACAACATGGTAGAAATGATTGATTGTATTGACTCTGGACTCTTGAGTACTGGAGAGATAAAGGAAGTTCACACAAAGTCTTTCTGCTGTTGCCCTCTTGGCAGGGTGGCATCATCTGAGGACCTTTCCCACGGTAGTGTGGCAGAATGTACAAAATAAAGTATATGGGATCACAAAAGCAACCAAATATATTCAATCATTACTAAAATCCTAAAAAACTGTGATAAGTAATGAACGTGCTTGTTTAAGTATTACATCACGATGGAAGGAGGTTCCAACATGGTGGCTTACTGAGGTGTGGAATTTAGTTTGTCCTTTAGAGCAGCAAGAAAATAGCCAGGAACAGTACAGAACAACTGATGGGGCCATATCAGTGACTGGACATACAGCGTACATCAGTCTGGACAAGTGGACCAGCTGTGAGCCCACCCATAACCGCTTCTCAGGCTCCAACTTCCCCAGGCAAGGGTGGAATTAAGCTTGTCTGAGAGAAAAAGAGGCTGGTCAGGTGAAAGGAAGTAATTCCCTGGAGGCTGTGTCTTCCCCAGGAGAGGGTTGGGGCCCAGCTCAGGTGGAAACCCTCCCTCAAGGAATTCAGACCCCAGGGTCTATAAAACTGAAGCTATTAAGGCCACACTACAATCTCTCCTAAAGTCTCCCATGCCCCCAGTAAGGAGAGTCTGCTGAAGTTAAAGGTACCGCATCACATTATGCTGGTGGGACCCGCAGGTAGACAAGCGCCACACACTGGGCAGGATAGGAAAAGCACGGAATCTAGAGCCATCACAGGAAAGTCTTTCAACCTGCTTGGTCTCACCTTCAGGGAAAACTGATACAGGTGACTCTTTTCTCCTGACAGGAGGCCAGTCTGGTCTAGAAAAATCTGACTGGGTCTATAATACCTAAGTAGACCCTTGTAAGGGAAAAAAAAAAGGCACCATACAGACAGGGCAAGAAACAAGAAAATAAGAACTGAAAAATTCTGATCTGTAAAACAAAACCTAAGCCAGAGTTCTAGAATAAGCTGAACTGAATGTCAAAGAACAGATAGACAACAAAGTCATCCAGCAAGAAAACCCTAGACAAAAAAGTAAAAACAATCTCCAGAATAAACTAATTGAGGAAACTAAATGTCTACATGCCAGCAAAAATAATGAATCATACTAGGAAAACTGAAGATGAGGCACAGTCAAAGGAACGAACCAACAATTCAAATGAGATGCAGGAGCTGAAACAATTAATTCAGAATGTGTGAACAGACATAGAAAATCTCATCAAAAAATCAGATCAATGAATTGAGGGAGGATATAAAGAAGGCAAGAGATGAATAAAAAGAAGAAACCAAAAGTCTGAAAAAACAAATAACAGAACTTATGGGAATGAAAGACACAGCAGAAGAGAGGAAAAAGTCAATGGAAACCTACAATGTTAGATTTCAAGAAGCAGGAGATACGGTTAGTGAACTGGAGGACAGAACATCTGAAATCCGACAAACAAAAGAAAATACAGGGAAAAGAATGGAAAAATATGAGCAGGGACTCAGGGAATGGAATGACAACACGAAATGCATGAATAAACGTGTTGTAGGTGTCCCAGAAGGAGAAAAGAATAGAAAAGGAAGAGAAAAACTAATGGAGGAAATTATCACTGAAAATTTCCCAACTCTTATGAAAGACTTAAAATTACAGATCCAAGAAGTGCACTGTACCCTCAAACAGAATAGATCCAATTAGATGTACTCCGAATAGACATTAGTAATCAGAATGTCAGATGTCAAAGAGAAAGAAAGAATTTTGAAATCAGCAAGAGAAAAAACAATCCATCACATACAAGGGAAGCCCAATAAGACTATACATAGATTTCTCAGCAGAAACCATGGAGAAAAGAAGACAGTTGTATAATATATTTAAGAAACTAAAAGAAAAAACTACCAACCAAGAATTCTATATCCAGGAAAATTGTCCTTCAAAAATTAGGGGGAAATTAAAACATTTTCAGACAAGAAATCACTGAGAGAATTTGTGACCAAGAGACCTGCTCTGCAAGAACTACTAAAGGGTACACTAGAGACAGACAGGAAAAGACAGGAGAGAGACATGTGGAGAAGAGTATAGAAATGAAAACTATCAGTAAAGGTAAAAAATAGAAAAATTAGATATGACATATAAAATCCAAAAGGTAAAATGGTAGAACAAAGGTACTGCCCTTAAAGTAATAACATAAATGTTAATGGACTAAACTCCCCAATCATGAGACACAGACTGGCAGAATGGATTAAAAAACAGGACTCATCTATATGCTGCCTAAAGGAGACACATTTTAGACCCAAGGATAAACATAGGTTGGAAGTGAAAAGTTGGGAAAAGATATTTCATACAAACAACAATTCAAAAAGAACGGGAGTAGCTATACAAATAGGCAAAAATTAGACTTCAAATGCAAAACAATTTGAAGACACAAAGAAGGACACTATGTATTAATAAAGGGAACAATTTAACAAGAAGAAATAACAATCATAAATATTTATGCACTGAGCCACAGTGCTCCAAAATACACGAGGCAAACACTGAAAATGGTGAAAAGAGAAATAGACACATCTGTTTTGAATTGAAGTTGGAGACTTCAATTCACCGCTGTCATCAATGGACAGAACATCTAGACAGAGGATCAGTAAAGAAACAGAGAATTTGAATGATACAATAAATGAACTAGATTTAACAGACATTTATAGAACATTACACTCACAACAGCAGGATACACCTTTTCTCAAGTGCTCATGGATCATTCTCAAGAATAAACCATATGCTGGGTCACAAAGCAAATCTCAATAAATTTTAAAAGATTGAAATCATGTAAAACACTTTCTCAGATCATAAATGAAATGAAGTTGGAAATCAATAACAGGCAGAAAGCCAGAAAATTCACAAATATATGGAGGCTCAACAACACACTCTTAAACAACCAGTGGGTCAAGGAAGAAATTACAAGAGAAATCAGTAAACATCTCGATGCAAATGAAAATGAAAACACAAGGTATCAAACTTTATGGGATGCAGTAAAAGCAGTGCTAAGAGGGAAATTTATTGCCCTAAATGCCTATATCAAAAAAGAAGAAAGGGCAAAAATCAAGGAATTAACTGTTCACTTAGAAGAACTAGAGAAAGAACAGCAAGCTAAACCCAGAGTAAACAAAAGGAAAGAAATAACGAAGATTAGAGCAGAAATAAATGAAATTGAGAGTTTTAAAATAACTGAGAAAATCAACAAAACCAGAAGTTAGTTCTATGAGAAAATCAGTAAGATTGGTGGACCGTTAGTGAGGTTGACAAAAAAGAAGAAGAGAGATGATGCAAACAAATAAAATCAGAAATGGAAGAGGAAACATAATCACTGACACTGCAGAAATAAAGAAGGTAATGAGAGGATACTATGAACAACCTTATGCTAATAAACTAGACAACGTAGATAAAGTGGACAACTTCCTAGAAAGGCATGAACAACCAACATTGACTCGAGAAGAAATAGACGACCTCAACAAACCAATCATTAGTAGGGAAATTAAATCAGTCATTAAGAAGGTCCCAAAATAGGAAAGTCCAGGACCAGATGGCTTCACATGTGAATTCTACCAAATATTCAAGAAAGAAATAGTACCAATCCTGTGCAAACTCTTCAAAAAATTGAAGAGGAGGGAAGGCTATCAAACTCATTCTATGAAGCCAACATCATCCTCATATGAAAGCCAGACAAAGATACTACAAGAAAAAAAAATTACAGACTAATCTCTCTAATGAATATAGATGAAAAATATTCAATAAAATTCTTGCAAAATGAATCCAGAAGCACATTAAGATAATTATACACCATGATGAAGTAGGATTCATCCCAGATATGCAAGTATGATTCAACATAAGAAAATCAATTAATGTCATACACCATATCAACAAATCAAAGCAGAAAAACCATTTGATCATCTTGATTGATGCAGAAAAGACATCTGACAAAATTCAACAACCTTTCTTTTGAAAATACTTCAAAGGATAGGAATAGAAGGGAACTTCCTCAACACGATAAAGGGAATATATGAAAAACTCACAGTTAGCATCATCCTTAATAGGAAAAAACTGAAAACTTTCCCCCTAAGATCAGGAACAGGACAAGGATGTCCACAATCACCATTTTTAGTCAACATTGTGTTGGAAGTTCTTGCCAGAGCAATTAGACAAGAAAAAGAAATACAAGGCATCAAAATTGGAAAGGAAGAAGTAAAACACTCACTGTTTGCAGATGATATGATACTATAGGTTGAAAACCCCGAAAAATCCACAGCAAAAGTACTAGAGCAAAGTGGCCGGTTAAAAATAAACACTCAAAAATCTGTAATGTTTCTATATACTAGTAATGAGCAATCTGAGGGGGAAATCAAGAAAAAAATTCCATTTACAATTATAACCGAAAGAATAACATATTTAGGAATAAGTTTAACTAAGGATAAAAAGACCTATACAAAGAAAACTACAAAAAATTGCTGAAAGAAATCACAGAAGACCTAAATAAATGGAAGGGTGTTCTAGTTTGCTAGCTGCCAGAATGCAATGCACCAGAGACAGATTGGCTTTCAATAATAGGTGATTTATTTCATTAGTTCTTCAGAGGAAAGGCAGCTAACTTTCAGCTGAGGTTTTTTTTAACATGGGAAGGCACAGGATGGTCTCTGCTGGCCTTCTTTCCAGGCCTCTGGGTTCCAACAACTTTCTCTGGGGTAATTCCTTTCTGCATCTCCAAAGGCCTGGGCTGAGCTGCAAGTGCTGAGATGAAGTATGCTGAGCTGTTTGGGCTGTGCTATGT
>PVIY010007123.1:0-33133 GCA_004026745.1 Myrmecophaga tridactyla
CAGAAGCCTCAGAGCCAACAGAAACTTCACAGCAGAGCTGACACAGATGTAGACATGTGGAGAACAGAGACATAGATGTTTGGAGATGCTTGGAGACTGGCAGAAATCGCCATGAGATATTAAGTAAGCCAGACCTGGAGAGATCCAAGCAAAGCCAAGAGCTGCAGGTCAGCCCTGGAGAAGTAAAGTGAAGGACCTCCACAGGAACAGAGTCTGAAAGCAACAGAGCCCAGGAGAAGGGACAAGCAGATGCCAGCCAGACTACCCAACTGACAGAAGTGTTCCAGACCCATCAACTTTTCTTTTTCTTTTTTTTGATTTCAATTTTTTTTTAATTTTTATTGATAAAACAACATACAAGCTCACATATGCTTAACATACCAACATTCCATACATGGTGTACAATCAATGGCTCACAGTATCATCACATAGTTGTATATTTATTACCATGATCATTTTTTAAAACATTTGCATGACTCCAGAAAAAGAAATAAAAAGAAAAAACTCATAAATACCATTACCCTTCCCTCTCACTGACCAGTAGGATTTCCATCTGTCCAATATATACATTTTTTAATTTTAACATTTGTTTCCCCTATTATTTATTTATTTTTAATCCATGTGTTTTACTTCTCTGCTATACTGTAGATAAAAGGAGCATCAGACACAAGGTTTTCACAATCACACAGTCACATTGCAAAAGCTGTATCATTATACAATCATCTTTAAGAAACATGGCGGGTGGGCCATGATGGCTCAGCAGGCAAGTACGCTTGTCTGCCATACCAGAGGACCTGGGTTTGATTCCCGGTGCCTGCCCATGTAAAAAAAAAAAAAAAAAAATGAAAAAGAAACATGGCTACTGGAACACAGCTCTATAGTTTCAGACACTTCCCTCTAGCCTAATACACTTTAAACTAAAAAGGGGGTATCTATATAATAGGTAAGAGTAACCTCTAGGATAACCTCTCGACTCTGTTTGAAATCTCTCAGCCACTGACACTTTATTTTATCTCATTTCTCTCTTTTTCCCCCTTTCAGTTGAGAAGGTTTTCTCAATCCCTTGATGCTTAGTCCCAGCTCATTCTAGGATTTCTATCCCACGTTACTAGGGAGGTTTACACTTCTGGGAGTCACGTTCCACGTAGAGAGGGGGAAGGCTTGCTGCGCTGGCTGAGAGAGAGATAGCCCACATCTGAGCAAGAAAAAAGGTTCTCTGGGGGTGACTCTTAGGCCTAATTCTAAGCAGGCTTAGTCCATCCTTTGTGGGGAGAAGTTTCATATGAACAAACCCCAAGATTGAGGTTCAGCCTATGGATTTGGTTGTTCCCACTGCTTGTGAGAACATCAGGAACTCTCCAAATGGAGAAGTTGAATTTTCCCCCTTTCTCGCCCATCAGCCTTTCTTGAGTGACAGTAACTTCTTGTTGGTGCCTTAATTTGGGCATTTTCACTTCCTTAGAACTGTAAACATGTAACTTATTCAATCCTCTTTATAAAAGCCTTTCCTTTTCTGGTATACTGCATTCTGGTAGCTTTCAAACTAACAAGACAGTGATCATGTCTAACTGTGTCTTGACTGGATAATAGGAGAAGTTTGAGGGATAAAATTCATTTTCAACAATATGTACTTGAAATATTTAATCTTCAAAATCTCTAAAGTAGGAATACAAGATCTTGGATTTTAAAATATTTGTTAAGCAGAATGACTATGGCCAAGTTTGGGTTGTCTGTAGAGTCAGAATAAAAACTATTGACCATTTTTATTGAAAAATATCAGGAAAATTAATAAAACAAGAGGGAAAAGCAGTTTAAATCTGTTACAGTAATATAATTGCAATCATTAAAGAACTGTTTACCACAGACTCCTATATTATCATTCAGGATGACAACAAATATGTGTGTAATTATGTATCAAATTTATTTTAGCAAATTCTATGTGCTTATGATGTCTGTTTCTGAAATCTTCGTTGTTAATATTTGTTTTTCATGTTGCATGGTCATCTACTCACAGTTTAAAAAAAAAATTGGAGAAAGCTTCAGCTGGTATCTAATTTTTAACATCAAACTTTTCTCTAACTGTTCTATTTATTTATTCTCCCCACTAGATAGCATCTTCTTGAGAAAATGTCTTATATTTGTGATGAGGTAATCCCAGGTTGGAAATGGATACTAATCCCAGGTTGAAAATGGATACTAACACTTTCTAGAACTCTTGATGGGAAACTCCGTTTGTAACATAAATTAAGTATAACTTTTGGCAAATCTATGTCTGCAGCACATGGTTACCAAAGAGATACATTTACAAACTATGACTATATACTATTGCTAGTTCTCTGGATGTGCATGTGTTTGTTTATGTGTGTGTGTGTCTGAGTTTGCATTACTCAAGTAAGAAGTCAGGAAGACAGAGCAAAAATGTGAAGTTGTGCAAGATTGGCTCCTGTTACGTCCTGGAAAGAAATGTAGAGTAACTAGTCCCAAATCAATGTAATGTAGTGCTGTAATCCCACACATGATGTTTTGGGGGACTGAAAAATCTACTTTTATAAATGTACTGCCCATTATACATACAGCACACATATTTTAGTTAAGCCAAAGGGTAAGATCACATATCAGAGTAAAGGGATTGCCTTGATAAGCCTGGGATGTTCCCCTTGTCCTGAGAATAGGCCATCTTGGCAAAGGAAAAGAGAACTTAAAAGGGAATTCTTGGAGTGAAAGAAATAGTTTTTTCTTTTAGGGCCTACAGAAGTTAGGGACCTTGGATTTGGTGACAGGCAACAACTTCAAAGCCCTTTTGTTGGAAGGGAAGCAAGTTGTCTCTGCAGCACTGGAGCAGAGAGGTACTGGGTGGAGAATTAACCTTTTCCACAATAAAGCAAGCCAGAAGTCAGAGAAAAGGAGCTCGGTAGGAGATCCTTACAAAATGGCTTCAGTCTGTTCACTTCAAGACTTGTCAATTAACTAGTGTTAATTATCCGTATTGTTATCAAAGTCTAACATTAAATCTTACAGCCCAGTTTTTAGCTATCATTTTGGAAAATTGGAGAAGGGACAACATTTTGGAGAATTGAGATGACTCAACTGAACAGACGAAAAGGCTAACGCTTTCACTTTGGGCAGAGAATTTAAAAGTTTGGACCAATAGTTGAAACTTCCACTTATACTTAGTACTTCACAACTACTGGAGGATAAAATCTGGGGAGAGTTGCTCCATGACAGAGCACCTTCCTTTGCCCTTAGACTTAGATATCCTAAAGGGCATGCCTTTTACTCTCTCAGCTGCCCAAGAATATAGAAAAATACTCAAGTTCATCATGACACACATGGGCAGCTCCACCTTCCTCAACACAAATCCTCCTTAAAAAGGAAGATTTTAAGCCCTACCCCTTGCCTTACAACTCTATCATTTAACTTTTGAGTAAATAAAAGTGGATAGAAAAAAAGGAACAATAAGCATTTTCTTAAAGAAGCTCATGGCTTCTGACTTTGTTCTCAGAACCTAAATAGCCTTGAGGAAAAACATAAGCTAAAAAGTGGTATTAAAAACCTTAACTGGAGTTTTGAAATTCAAACCCTCTTAAAAAATCAATAAGATAATAATGAAGACTAGAACAGAAAGCAGAAAAAATATATTTCTTTGCTAAAGAAGAAATTTAAATGGTCAATAAATATATGAGAGGTTTCAAATAGAAATTTTTAAATGGAAATTAAAACAATAAAAATACTGTTTTTCACATATCCAGTTGGCAAACATTTAAAAGATTGATAATGCTGACATTGCTGGTAGGGGTAGATTAACACTGTGTATCAAAATTGAAAATGTACAGCTCTTTGATGCAGCAATTTTAATGCTGAGCATGTAAACTAAGGAAGCAATTGAATGTATATAAAAATAAATATTCTTTAGAGTACTCTTAATATATGTTTATTAAATAAAAAAACTGTATTTTCATCAATAGGAAACTTATGAAATAACTGATTATGTATCCATCAAATGGAAAAACATAGCACTTCAAAATGAACAGCATAGAACTGTATTTATTAACATGGACTATCCAACTTCTTATTTCACATCTTCATTTGTATGTTTGATAGACATATGATGTTTACTATGTCTAAAATTCATGATCTTCCTCCTTGATCCTGCTCCTCCCACACTCTTTTTTCAATCTCTGTTTTAATCAACCCATTCTTCTAGTTGCTTATGCCAAAAATGGTAGAGTCATTCTTGATTTTTCACATACCATTTCCAATGGTTTTGCGGTTAGATCTACTCTCAAAATATATCCATAGGGTGCATGGGTGGTTCAGTGGTAGAATGCTCGCCTTTCATGCAGGAGACCTGAGTTCGATTCTGGTACCATGCACCTCCCCACCCCTCAAAAAAAAAGAAAATATATATACATATCCACTATCTTACCACTTCCCATTATTCCCTTTCCTACCAGCTTGGTCCAAGATCTCATCATGCCTGAACCATATTATTGTAATAGATTCCAAGTTCCCCTGCTTTTAGCCATGTCCTTTGTAGCATAAACTTCTAGTTCTCTGACAAATTCAGTATCTCAATCTTGCACATAAAATTAGGCAATGACAAGCTACTTTGCCCCCTCCCCCATTAGAGACTACATTTCTAACTCACTTGAAGCAAGATGAGGCTATATGATTAATTTTGGACCAGTGGACAGAGGTGAAGTGTGCAACTTTTAGTTCATCTCCAACTTGAAAAGCAAACCATTTGCCCTGGAATCTCTTTCTCCTTTCTGCAAGATGATATGACCCAGTGTACCCAAGCAAATAAGGACAATGCTTAAAGAATGGGGAAACTGCAAAACAGATGGAATCTGGCCCATGAATGACCACGTAGAACAAAGTCACTTTGTCAACCTGGCCAGCTCACGTGAAGCAATAACCCTGTTTTTTTAATTTAAACCCTTTGTAATTTGGTAGTCTTTTTATTTCAGCAGCTAATTCTTTCCTATAACCAAAACATAGATCCCCCTTCATCTATTCTCAAAACAGTGGTTTGATTCTTTAAAATAGAAAATAGATCATGTTATTCTTCTGCTCAAAATCCTTGCAAGACTCCCCATCTCCTTCAGAATAAAATCGAACATCGTAACAAGGCCCTGCACAGTATTGTCTTCCATGATCTCTCTGGCCAAATTTATATTCCAACTCATTCACTTCACTCTTGCCATATGGGACATTAGGTACTCCGTGAGCATGCCAGGCAATCTCCCACTACAGGGCCTTTGCACTTGTGCCTGAAACTCTCTTCCTTCAGATATCCACAAGGCTAACTCTCTTACCAATTCCTAGTCTTTGCGCATATGTGACCTTCCCTATGGACCTTCCCTGACCTTCAACACTTCCTGTGTAATTACCTGCTTTGCTTTTCTGCACAACCTCTCTCATTTTCTAATATACAATAAAATTTCATACTTTACAAGACAATTTATTCATTTGCGTGGTTCTTCCTTTACAAGGAAGCTCTATGAAGGCAGAAGAATCTGTTTGTCCACTGATACATTCCCAGTGTATAAAATAGTGTCTGACACATAGCAGATGCACAATAAACATTTGTTGAATAAATGTGTCATTGGGAATGCTTTGCCAACAAATAAAAAACCATTAACAGTAGCTTAAAGCATAAATACATTTATTTGTGTTGTAACTAGATTTGTTCAGTGTCACAGATTCTCTGCATTGTGTCATGCTCCAGAGAGTCAGTGATATTTTTCCTGATTTTTTGTAAGATGGTTTCTATAGCTCCAAACATTATGTCTTCATATAGTAGAATCTCAAACAGAAAGAAACCTGAAAGGAGAAAAAAAATATGTTCAAATGTTCTCCTCACATGTCTATTTTCGGGATGGTATATCTTTTCCAGATGTCCTCAGTGGACGTTTTAGGTCTTACTGACCAGAATGGGTTCACTTCTATTACTAGACAAATAATTGGCAAAAGGAAATGCACAGCCAAAATTAACATATGCACCAATCAAAGATTCACTCCAAGTGCTAGATGTAATGCCATCTAAACAAAATTGGAATTCTGTTAACAAAAAATTCAGAGGAATAGTATTTAGGTAAGCAACCAATAATGTCTACCTCCATGACATTAAAAATATGTATTATTTATCATAAAATTTGAAAACAGCATTAAAACCTTTTAAAACTTAACATAATTGATCAGGAAAAGGATTCCAGAGTGATAATGTATCAGATAAGGTTGCATTCACTGCCTGTAGCACAAGATTAGAATGGGTTAACAGTCAAATAGGTGGGCTTTTTTCCCCTTTATAGCAAGAATTCCCAAAGTAAACGACGCTCTGGGACTTAAAAATGGCTCCATGATGTACAAGTGACTCAAGCTTCATTCTGCCAGACTACATGCTATATTCCTCCTTTGGACCACAAAATGTCTGTTATCATATTCCTAGCATATTTGTATGCCACACAGGAAAAATTTTTAAAGGGGGAAAAAGCAAAAGGTAACTTGCCAGGCAATTATGTCGCCTTTCCAACGTATTCCCCAAAGCCTACGCAACAATATCTGCTAGGATCTCCTTGGCCAGAACTGGTTCACAGACCCACCACCTGTCTGGGGAGATAAATATTTTAGACTGATCCCCAAAAAAGTGTGGATCAGTGATTAAGGAATAAGAGGAGAATGGATATTTGATGGGCAATTAGCAGCGTCTGCTACTTATGTTCAGTAAATTTATAAACGGTGGTTTTCTTTGAGTGATGAAATTATGGGAGATTCTTACACCTTCTTATAGTGCCTGAACTACTTTCAACATGTGTGTTCTTAATTTAAATTAGAAAAGAACATAATAAAGCTTTTCCATTTTGCAGAGGAAAACAGACAAGTTACAGGCTGTATCAAAATATCCCTGAAATTAAAATGTCTGCTTCAGATGATCATGTCAAAATATTCTCTCTAAATACATATATACATACGTCTGAGCCTCAGTTAATATCCATAAAATAAGGACAATACAAGCTTACACTTAATTCACAAAGTTATTGTAAAATTTAAATGAGATAAGAATACAAATATTTAAAAGAGTGCTCATGAAATGGTAGCTTTAATATCAGGACATGCTTACATGGTAGATACAAAATAATCCCTTTAATTAACTATACAATCTATTGATTTTACTTAATTCCATCTGTTATATTAGCTCATTTTCACTAAGCATTTATAATGTAACAGGAACTGTGCTAACTGTCTTATCTATGTTGTTATTTAAACCTCAAAATAACCTATGAAATAGGAACTATTGTTAT
This sequence comes from Myrmecophaga tridactyla, assembly GCA_004026745.1. Taxonomy (NCBI): domain Eukaryota; kingdom Metazoa; phylum Chordata; class Mammalia; order Pilosa; family Myrmecophagidae; genus Myrmecophaga; species Myrmecophaga tridactyla. The sequence goes on from PVIY010007123.1 coordinate 7,305, forward strand.
CTGCACTTTACAGATTAAAAAACTAAGGCTTAGAGTCCCTAAGGAAATTATCCAAGATAACATATCCAGAACATGACAAAACTTGAATTGTAATGCGGGCAGTTTGACCCATAGCTGTAGGAAAAAAATAGCATAGTTACAAATCAATTCATTCAATAAATTACTTCAGTTATTTTAATTTGTAAGCCCAGCAAAAAGAACTGTAGAATCAGCTGAATCCACTTTGAAAGAAATCCAAAAATGAAAACCTTATTGCAATTTTTCCTAATTGTATCACTCTGGTTGGTAATGCTGCATTGAATAATTTCTGAATATTCTACTCTAAATTCTCAGAAGAGTATGGATTCATGGTTTTCCTAAAATATTTTAAAATGCAAGTTTTTCAAGTTAACTCATGTGCTGATTGCAATTTGACTGAATCAGTCTAGAAAACTAGTAATTCTATGAAAAGAACTCAGACAATCTGCAACAGAAAAACAATATAAATAGGCACTCATTTTCAAAGATTGAACCAGAATAACTCACTGTATTATTCACACAAGTCCATGTATAAGTATGAAATTAATAAAATCGTAAAAGAATAATGTTTTTAGTTTTAAAATACTAATTGAAATCATTACATAAAACATTTACAGTTTATCTTAGCCAGATCTAAAAGGATCGTATTTATTGGCAAAATACTTGGGAAAATTTTGGACAATTTTATAGCAAATAAGTCTCCAAGTCCACTGCATTTTCCAACATAAACTGAATAAAAGTGAATGAGTGCGTAATATCTTCCTGCTCATTAGCAGAGAAGGCAAAAGATATGCATCAATAATTATAGTACAATCAATGAGTTTTTTAAAAGTGCTTATGAAGTACCTAAGCATACAGAAGAGGATTATTTGAATTATATTGTGGGGGTCAATTAGAAAATATTTTAGATAAAAAATAACAGAATACAGCTTTGAAAGATAAATGGAAGGAACTTTTTAAGATGGAAGCATTGAAATGCAAGAAGCAATAAAGTCCAAAAACTAACATTCACCCAGTTTTCACCCTCTCAGTTGCACTTTACCTCTTCCTGCATTTCCGTGCTTCCATCTGGAATCATTTCCTTCTGGCTGAAGAGCTCCCTATATTATTTATTTTAGTGCATGTCTACTGGTGACGGATTCTTGAATTTATTTTCTCTGAAAATATGCTTCATTATAGCTAAGTGGATTTTTACATGGGTAAACACTCAGGTAACCACAACCCGGATCAAGAGATGGAACATTCCAGCACTTCAGAACCTCCCTCATGTACCCTTCCAATCAATACCCCCATCACACACCACACACGCACACACACACACACACACGCACACACACACACACACACACACGCACACATACACACACACAGTTGCTATCCTGAGATCTATACCCATAAATTTAGTTTACTGTTTCTTTCATTTGCTTTTTTTTTAGATTATGGTAATTTAGTTCCATATCCAGGCTTGTCTATAATTTTTTACTAAATACTGGATATTATGTATGAAAATTTATAAAGACACTCGAAGCTCTGGATGATTCTTTCTTTATCCAGAAAAGATTTATGTTTTTTCCTGATAGGCAATTGGAATAGACAGATAACCTAAATGCAGCGGCTTGTACTGATTTAAACCTGAGTTTTAATGTTTGTGATTGTTCTATATTTTCAGTATACAACAAGGATGTAACCCTTCATAGGTTCCACCTGAAAATCTGGGGTGATTATCAGCTTTACTTTTTTCTTTTACTCTTTACTCTTTTTTCTTAATGGTCCCTGAACTCCATATTTTGTCTCTCTAGTGTAATGAGACTGGTGAAATTTCTGCTCAGTTTATCTACCTCTTAGCCTCTGCTTTCTCCTTCATTTATAAGCCTCTCTTTCTACACCACTCACCATCATCGAATGTCTTGAGAGGATAAGCAGCATAATGTTTAGATCTCCTCAATTTCCGTACCTTCTCTCCAGGATCTTGGTTCATTGTTTGTGAGTTGCCTTGATAGCTCTCTGATGCTTCCAAATCAAACTTTATTTTATTCAGCACTTTTTAAGCTATGGTCAACAGAGGGGGGAAGTCTGATACAAACTCATCAGAAGTGAAAAATCCTCTAGATCTATCACTGTGGAGTATGTTTAGGAAGAAGGAAAAGCCAGAGAAGAAAGACTAGTAGGGAAACAATGAAAACATGAACCACTGAACTCTATTCTATCTGAGATAAAGACGAAAGGAAAAAGTTATATTTAGAAAGTAAAATTATTAGAATTTAGTGATTGAATGGATATGTAAGGAAGATGTAGAAGAGACGAGAGAAGATGCAGGGATGCTTAGATGATGGACATTGGCGTCATTACTGAAACAGGACACATGGAATATACAGCAATATTAAGAGGGTCATACTGGAAAGCAGTTGTGGAGCAAGTAGCTCCAACACTGAGCAGGTATCTGTGATTTCCCTAATGGGGATCTGGTCAAGGAAAAGGGATAATGAATTCTGCTTTGATCGTGTTTATGGTGTCTGTGGCACTGCTAAGTAGAAATAACGATGAAGCAATTGGATTCAGGGAGAGAGGTTTGGGCTACTATTATGGATTTGTAAGTTGTCTGGATATATGTGGTGGTTAAAACTATGAGGCCAGGGTGAGCCACAATGGCTCAGTGGCAGAGTTCTCGCCTGCCATGCCAGAGGCCCGGGTTCACCTCCCGGTGCCTGCCCATGTTAAAAAGAAAGAAAAAAATTTGAGGTCAGATTCAATCTTACAGGTAAAATTCTGTGTGTTGTGTAAGTGAACAAGCCACAGGAAAAAGGTAAATATCTGTTTAGAATCAGACTCAATTAATTATATAGAAAAATAGTAATTAATCCTAGCAAAGAACCATCAATTCTCTTTTTTTTCTCAATTATTCCATGAAAAAAACATTTCTTCCAAATCTTGGGTCCTTTATGATCTTTCTTGGTGTGGTTCTAAATTAACAAAACTAGTATTGTCATAGGTCCATAAGGTAACTGTTAGTTATGAATTTCCATAAAGATTTACATATTTGGAAACCTAGACACTGGAAAGATACAAATGAAACAAAAGGTAGCATATCTATTTTCAAGCTAGAGGCAGTCTTGTATTACTGGTTTTGAGAGTGGTCTCTGAAGTAGGACTGTGGATTGTAGAATCCAGTGCTTCAGTTTGCATCCTACCTGTGCCACTTATAATTGTGTGGCATTGGGTAAATTGCTTACTCTCTCAAATTTCAGGTTTCTTATTGATAAAATGAAAATAATAGCAGTACCTATTCCATTGGGTTACTGTGATGATGAAATGAAATGTTGCATGTAAAATGCTCAGCACAATGTCAGGCATATAATAGGCAATCAATAAATATGAAAAGGTGTAAAACTTCTGACCATATTAATTAGATGATGGTAAAACTTGTGTAAACTTTTAAATCACTGAAAAAAAAATAAATAATCACTATTGGATTCAAGTTTCAAACGCTTTTTTAAAGTGAGATTTATTATATATTCACATACCATATAATCCTCCAACATGTATAATCAGTGGTTCACAGTAGCCTCATATAACTGTGCATTCAAACAATCGATTTTTGAACATTTTCATTATACCAAAAAATAAAAATCAAAGTAAAATAGAACACCCAAAGCATCCCATATTCTCCACCACCTATTGTGTTTTTTTCTGACTTTTTTTCCTTAAAGTTTCAAGCACTTTTGTCCTACAACTAAATGCCAAGGGAAATTGGTTGCAACGTTTTTCACCCTTTTGATTGCTAAAACTGATTAGACTCTGAATGTTCCCTTTCTCCATATGTCGCCCCAAAAATGAAAATAAAGATGAACTTTCCATGTAAAAATGAACCTTTTTTTTTTGTCAAAGTGTATGAGTGGCTATGTTCCTTTGGTGGAACTGCCTTTGCACATGTAACTAAGGTAATAAATGCCTTCCACATAAGAGGAAAGTTACATTATCTAAAATGACTTATGAACGTAAAATTATGTACTATATTTACCAGATTTGGGGCTGCAATCAATCATCCTGCTTAATGATCTAGTCACTGCTACTTTTTAAATCCCACATGACTAGAACACTTCTGAGGCACGAATTCTCCTAATTCAAAAAGAAAATGTGAATTTGGCCAAGATAACAACTTCACTCTTCAGACTGATAGACTTTAATAATACAAAAGATAAATGATTTATATTTTATCCATAGGTAATAGCAGGTTTATATTTAGTGCTGACTAACTGAAGCACTAACTTTACTTTCTTTTGCCTTCAGAGACTTTTCAAGCATTTTCAGCTCTGATACTGTCTCCATCTAAGTGTGCTTAGTTAATGTGTACTACTGCATTCTGAAAACATTATTCTTTCTTCAGAAAATATACTCCACATGGGTGAATGGAAGATAGAAACTATTGACTTTATACTATCATTTCTTTATACTTTACGAAGTGGAAAAATTGAAAATGAAGTAGCTATGCTGTGTTTGTTAAGACTATTTCAGCAGGAGGTAATAGAAATACAATACTAATTAATTCAGGCTCAAAAGAAATGTATTGGCCCAGTAGCTGCAATATCCAGGGAGAGTGCTTCTTAGATATTGGTAAATCAAGGGTGTCAAACTATATCATTGATCTTCTTTATCATTGTCTCTGTTTCTTTCTCCATCTCATCTGTATTATTTCTCTAGAAAAGGAACGTATGTATTTTCTTGTTGCTGCTATAACAACACGAAGTTATTTTCTTACAGTTCTGGAAGTCAGAAATCCAAAATGAGTCTTACAAGGCTAAAATTAAGATATCAGCAGGACTGAATTGTTTTGGAAGCTCCAAGAGAGAATCTGTTCCTTGCCTTCTCCAGCTTCTAGAGGATGCCAGCATTTCTTGGCTTGTGGCCACATCACAACAATTTCTTCTTCTATAGCGATATTGCCTACTCTTTGCTTCAATCTCCCACCTCCCTCTTACAAGGACTCTAGTGTTTACAGTAGGCCCACCCAGGTAATCCAGGATAATCTCCCCACCTGGAGAACCTTAATTTAACCATATATGCAAAGTACCTTAGCCATGTGTAAGGTGCCATATTCACAGATTCTAGTGATTTGAACATCAATATCTTAGGGGGTCCATTATTCAGTCTATAACAAAGGGTTTCTCTTCCAATAGAGACTTTAACAGAAAAGTCTTAAGCAGAACTCTCATTGGCCAAATTTGGATAAAGTGTTCATCCCTAGATGAGGCCAAAATTGGCCAGCCTAATTTGCTTGCCTATTACTCCTAGGGATGGAAAGAGAATGTTGTAACAATAGTCCCACCAAGACCACATGTATTTTGAAAAGGAAAGTTCCCCAACCAAAGGCTTGCTATTATCACAGAAAGAGAGAAGGGAAGGTAAATGGGCAAGAAAAAATAAATGGATGAACAAAACAGATGCCAACTACAAATCCCCACCTGAACCACACCATCAACCATCTTTGGTAATACCAGGAGGGCTGTTCTTATCAATACATTCTATGTATGAGAGTTTGTCCTTGTCTATATATTTTTGGGCTGCAGAAAAAAAAATAGTGAATAAGGTATGGGCTTTAGAATCACATAGTTCTGACCCCACCTTCTGGTTTGATAACATTATACAAGTTATTGAAATTACCTGATTTTCAGTTTCCTCACAAGTAAATTAAGATTGCTTACTATATACTATTACATGGACATTTGTCATGTATTTTTTGACTACTGATCACATTTTAAAAACATCATTGCCATGCAGGAGACTTTCAAATCTTAAGACTACTGCTTTCACAAGGTAGAATGCAGAAACTAAATTGCCAGATTCAATTACAGCTGGGTCTAGGGATATGCGAGTGGCTTCTGCAAGAGACCCTCATATGAGAATTCAATTGGTAAGTGAACAATAAGTGCAAGGAAACTCCAGTCAGAATCCATTTTTGCTGGGGCAGCAGTGCTTCTTTCTTTCAGTGGTGCAAGGAACAGGGCATATACCTTCTTGATGGGGCTCCACATGGTTTCAAGGTTGACTAATTGGTGCAGAAGTGACCTACGTGGAGAGGTGGGAGTTAGCAGCACCCTCCCTAACACTCTGTGGGGCAGCAATAAACCAGCAATATCCTCTCTGGGCTGACTCCGCCCTACGATTTTCAGAAATGCTCCAAAAACTTGACTGCAAGTCTAGTTTTCCAGGCCTCCCAAGTCTAGTTCTCCAGCTCACCAAAACTCTCTTTTTGTAAAATTTTTCTGAGCACTTTTAGATTTATAGAATATTCACCAAGAAAATTCAGAGTTCCCATGTATACTATATACACACACACACACATAAACACACACACATAGTTTTCCCTAATATTGTTTTGTATTCCCTGATAACTTGGTTACAACTTATAAAACAATCTTATTATAATTATATTAACTGTATTCCATAGAGTTTACTTTAGGGTTCATTCTTGTGCAGTTCTGTAGTTTTCTTTAATTTTTATTTTTATTATGGTAGAATATATACAATCTAAAATTAATCATTTAACTTCTTACAAGTATACAATTCAGTGAATTGAAATTTGCACAGGCCAAATGGCATCATAATGTATTTATTGGCCCAGGCTTTATGTAGATCATTGTTTTCTATTCATTACCATCCTGATAAAGCTAAGATTGCATGTCCTTGAGGTATAAGTTTGTAAAGTGTCCATTAGATCATTTGGATGATAAAATACAGTTGTCTCCTCTTGAGCTTGCATAGACCATATTACATGTTGTATTTCTTTTTCCATATGTTCAGAAAATCAGTTAGGGCTATTCATAACAAATTGAAGAGTGTCACAAATTGAAAGATGGATAATAGTTTTAACAGATGTCAATTGTATCTGAATTAAGTTTAGTAGCATTAATATGAATTTTCTCCCTGTGTTTTTTTTTGTTTGTTTATTTCTCTCTGTGTTGTACAGTACTATGGATTTTTTTATTTTGATAACATACAACATAAAATTTCACATTTTGACCACTTTGCAGTAGATAATTCAGTGGTGTTCATTACATTTACAGTGTGGTGCTACTATCACCACCATCCATTGCCAAAAACATTTCCATCACCCCAAACAAAAAGTCTGTGCTAATTAAGCATTAACTCCCATTTCCCTCAACAACGCAGCTCCTCGTAACTAGCATTCTAATTTCTGATAATAGGAATTACATATTCTAATTATTTCTAATTATGAGGTCAGAAAATATTAGTCATTTTGTGCGTATTTTATTTCACTTACATGATATCTTCAAGTTTCATTTATTCTTTTGTATCTATCAGAATTTCATCCATTTTTATGGCTGAATTCCATTGTGTGTATACACTTCATTTTGTTTATCCATTCATCTGTCAGTGGACGCAGGCTACTTCTACAGTTTGGCAATTGTCAATAATGCCACTCACTATAAGCATAAGTGTATGACTATCTGTTCAAACCCCTGCTTTAAATTATTTTGCATATATATCTAAAACTGTGATTGCCAGGTCATATCTACACTTGACTTTCTGAGTAACCACAAAACTGTTTTCCATACTGGCTGGGCGATTTTAAATCCAATCAACAATGTACAAGGATTCCTATTTCTCCACATCCTCCCAGCACTTACTGTTTTCTGTTTGTTTAATAGTAGACATTCTAATGATGGTATCTCATTCTGGTTTTGATTTGCCTTTCTCTAATGGCTAATTATGTTAAGCATCATTTCATGTGCTTATTGGCCATTTGTATACCTTCTTTAGAGATATGTCTGTTCAAATCCTTTGCCTATTTTTTTGCTGGTTTTTGTTGTTGTTATAAGATATAGTATATGTATATACATATATATACATATATATGTATATACACACACACACACACACACACACATATATATATATATATATACCAAGTATTGGTATTGCCAGGTATAGGACAACTCAATATTTAGTTTTCTGAGGAATTGCCAAACTGATTTCCACAGCGACTGAACCATTATACATTCCCACCAGCAATGAATAAGTGTTTCATTTTCTCTACATCTTCAACATTTATAGTTTCCTGTTTGTTTAATAGCAGCCATTCTATATAGGTGTGAGGTAATATCTCATTGTTGTCTTGATTTGCATCTTCCTTATAGCCAGTGAAGATGAGTAGCTTTTCATGTGCTTTTTAGCCATCTATATTTGCTCTTCAGAAAAGTATGTATTCATATCCTCTGCCCATTTTATAATTGGGTTGTTCGTTCCTTTGTTGTTGAGCTGTATAATTTCTTTAGGTACTCAGAGTATCACGCCTTTATCCAATATGTTTTCCAAATATTTTCTTCCAATTGAGTTGATTGCATCCTCACATTTTTAACAGAGTCCTTTGAGGCACAGAAGCTCTTGATTTTAAGGAGTTCCCATTTGTCTATTTTTTCTTTCACTGCTTATGCTTTAGGTATAAAGTTAAGAGGCTACCTCTATTATTAGATCTTGAAGATGTTTCCCTACATTTTCTTCTAGAAGTTTTATGATATTGGCTCTTACATGCACATCTTTAATCCAATTGAATTAATTTTTGTGTAGGGTATAACGTAGATTTTCATTCTTTGGGCTGTTAAAATCCAGTCCTCCTATGCTCATTTATTGAAAAGACTATTCTGTCCCAGTTTAGTGGATTTGGGAACCTAGTCGAAGATCAAATGTTCATAAATTTGGCGCTCAATTTCTGTACTCTTGATTCCACTCTGTTGGTTAATTCTTCTATCTTTGTGCCATTACCATGCTGTTTTGACCACTGTGGCTTTAAAGTTAGGAACTGATAATCCTCCCACTTTGCTCTTCTCTTTTAGGATATCTTTAGCTATTTAGGGACTCTTTCCCTTTGTTGTGGGGCGCACCAAAAGAGAAACCACACAATTCAAAACTGCAGTCAATTTGGAGTGTTTATTAGCCTGCCGGTGACTGCCTCAGAAACCTCCAAGGAGGAAGATTCAGAGAGCAGCCCCCAGGGGTTTTCAAGGTGTGCTTATAAAGGCTAAAATCATGTTGTGGTTTTGCAGTCACTAGCAAGCAAGCGTATCATAGAAGCAAAAAAATGCTGTTAGCTGTTGCCAAAACACTTCCCATTCCCTCACATTGGTTATTGTTTAACTCTTGAGGACATCCCACCCCAATGTTGTGGGGACTTTCCCTGCTTGGGCCTGATTGATTACTCCTGGTTGGGCCTGATTGATTACTACTGGCCCTCCACACCTTAATAATCAGCTTTTCCAAGTCTTCAAAGTAGGTTGCTGGGATTTTGATTGATATTGCATTGAATCTGTAGATTAGTTTGGATACAACTGACATCTTGATGACATTCAGCCTTTCTATCCATGAGCATGGAATATCTTTCCATGTATTTAGGTCATTTTTTATTTCTTTCAGCAGTTTTTTGTAATTTTCTCCATGTAAGTCCTTGACATCCCTAGTTAGTCTCATTCTTAGACACATGAGTCTTCTGGTCACTACTTTCAATGGAATTTTTTCTTTGGTTGTCACCTCAGACAGGTAATAGCTTGTGTATAGAAACATTACTGATTTTTGTACATTAATCTTGTATCTCACCACTTTGCTGAATTTATTAGCTCAAGCAGCTTTGCTGTAGATTTCTCAGGGTTTTCTAAGGAAAGGATCATGTCATCTGCAAATGAGAAAGTTTTATTTCTTCCTTTTCTATTTTGTTGTCTTTTATTTCTTTCTCCTGTCTAATCACTCCAGCTAGGACTTCCAGTACAATGTTGAGTAATAGTGGTGACAGTATGCATACTGGTCTCATTCCTGATCTTAGGGGGATTGCTTTCAATTTCTTATCATTAAGTGTGATGCTGGCTATGGGTTTTTCATATATGCTCTTTCTGATATTGAGAAAGTTTCCTTTGATTCATAACTTTTGAAGTATTTTTATCAGGAAAGGATGCTGGATTTTGTCTAATGCTTTTTCAGCATCAATTGATATAACCATGTCATTTTTCCCTTTCAATTTGTTAATGAGCCTTTGCCTATTTTTTGATTGGGTTCTCTTTATGAATTCTGTATATATTCGGGATATCAAGCCCTTATCGGATATATGGTTTCCAAGTATTTTCTACCATTCTGTGTGTCATCTTTTCACTTTCTTAATAATGTCCTTTGATACCCATATGGTTGGGGGTTTTTTTGTATGCTGTATGACAGGGGTCACATTTCATTCTTTTTCCATGTGAGTACCCCTTACTGCAACACTATTTACTGAACTTTTGTTTGTTTGGTTTTTCATTTGTTTGTTTGCTTGTTTGTTTGTTTGGGAAGTACATGGGCTGAGAATTGAACCCAGGTCTCCCACATAAAGCAGGTGAGAATTCTACCACTGAGCTACACTTGCAGCCCCAAATGCACAAAAGTTTTTAATTGTGATAAAGTCCCACTTATCTGTTTTCTTTTGTTGCTTGTACTTTTGGTGTAAAGTCTAAGAAAACATTGTCTAATACGAGATCCTAAAAACATTTCTCTACGTTTCCTTCTAGGAGTTTTATATTTCAACTTTTATATTCAGGTTATGCCAAAAAGGGGTGTCATGGTCAAGTTCATGTGCCAGGTGGTGGTACCTGTTTTTGTGGTTGGGCAAGCGCTGGCCTGTCTTTTGCTATGAGGACGTTTCGTATAATCAAATCATGATCACATCAGCTACATCCACAGCTGATTCCATTTGTAATCAGCCAAGGGGAGTGTCTTCTGCAATGAGTGATGCTTAATCTAATCACTGGAAGCCTTTTAAGGAGGATTCCGAAGAGACAGGCTGTCTTCCTCCTTCGGCCGGCAAGCCTCTCCTGTGGAGTTCATCCAGACCCTCCATTGGAATCGTCAGCTTCACAGCCTGCCCTACAGATTTTGGACTCTACGTTCCCATGGTTACATGAGACACATTTATAAATTTTAGATTTACAAATATTTCCTGTTCATTCTGCTTCTCTAGAGAACCCTAACTAATGCAACTTGGTACCAGGAGTGGTTTTTAAGAAACAGAATCTCAAAAATGGCTTTTTATTAATAGTTTTCCAAACTAACTGGACTCAAAGGCACTAAGGACTCTGATTCCTATAATCAGAATGACATTGCCAATCCATGGAGTGAGTTGGCAAAAGAGATAGTCAAAATATCACCTTTCAATTCTACTAATGCTTCGCTTGTATGAAGCCAGGCTCTGGGGCATAATGTTTTTGACACCTTTAAGGAGTTTTGTGAAAGTAGGAAGTATAGAGATGTTGGCTGGTTGTTGTTAGATACACTGGCTACATTAATAAGTGAAAGGAATGGGCTTAAGGCTTCAACAAGAAGATTAAGCACCGTCTGACAGATGTAGACACGTCTGTGAGTGTTCTGAAGGAAAATTTTATTTCCTGTAGCCATAGACTTGAGATCTCTGAAAATCAGACTCAGAATCTTATTGTTAGAGTAGCAACTTTACAACATAAACTGAAATCTAGTCTTGCATGGTGTCTGCCGTTAAAGTGAGGGCATTGATTGGAAAGGAATGGGACCCTGAGAAATGGGATGGTGACATATGGATTGATAATGATGTCGGGGGTAAGGTTGAAACCCTAGGTCATGCTGAGTCTTCTCTAGATAACCCTGTAATAGTCTGCCCTGAGGACATAGCCACCCCACCTCCAGTCTGCCTTAAGGAGTTGGCCACGCCACCTCCTTCTGAAGAGACTAGCCATACAGTGATTAATCCTGTTTCACCAGATGAAACTACAAATGAATGACCTGAAGCAAATGGCTTGGAAGATATTTCTAATTCTTTTCATGACCCACCCCAACCACCCCTCATTTCTTGCAGACCTATAACTAGACTGAAGTCCCAACAGGCCATTAAAGGTGAGGTACAAAGTATCACGCATGAGGAGGTACATTATACTCTGAAAGAACAGTGTGAGTTTTCCAATTTATATAGACAGAAATCAGGGGAATATGTGTGGCAATGGATTTTAAGGGTGTGGGATAATGGTGGGAAGAATATAAGGCTGGATCAGGCTGAATTTATTGATATGGGCCCACTAAGCAGAGATTCTGCATTTAATGCTATAGCTCGAGGGGTTAGAAAAGGCATTAGCAATTTATTTGGATGGTTGGTTGAAACATGGGTGAAAAGGTGGCTGACATTATCTGAGGTTGAAATGCCAGAACTGCCCTGGTATAATGTAGATGAGGGGATCCAGAGGCTTAGAGAGATTGGAATGTTAGAGTGGATTTATCATGCAAAGCCTGCTCTTACACTCCAGGTATGTCCGGAGGATGCACCTTTTACTAGAACAGTAAGAAATAAATTTGTGAGACTAGCGCCATCATCCCCGAAGAGCTGTGTAGTTGCACTTCTCTGTAGGTCGGATATTACTGTAGGAACTGCTGTCACTGAGCTGGAATCCTTAAACACAATGGGGATGACCAGAAACTGAGTTGGCAGAAGCCAAGTAGCAGCACTTAATTGTCAATGACAGGGTGGACGTGGCTATTATAACAGACAGCAAACTCAAAGCAAGAGTCAAAATAACCTGAATCAGAGATTTGTGGCATTGGCTAGTAAATCATGGGGTACCTGGGAATACAACAGATGGGCAGTCTACTAAATTCTTGTTTGAGCTGTATAAAAAAAAAAAAAAGAGTTCTAGGTCAAGTGAACAGAAGTCTAACTTGAATTACAAAAGGACAGAGTCATAGCCCCTTAATCAATTTCCAGACTTGAGACAGTTTACAGACCCAGAGCCCCTTGAATGAGGGGGAGGCCAAGTCCCTTTGAAGGAGGACCCTTTTATACTGCCACAGATTTATACTGTTAATATTCCTCCAAGTCTTCCCCAAGGAAACCAACGGCCTTTCACCAGGGTAACTGTGCAATGGGGAAAAGGAAGTGATCAGATATTTTGGGGATTATTAGACACTGGTTCAGAAGGGACATTAATTCCAGGAGACCCAAAACTTCACTCTGGTCCACAAGTCAGAGTTGGGGCTTATGGAGGTCAGGTGATCGATGGAGTTTTAGCTTAGATCCATCTCACAGTGGGCCCAGTGGGGCCCTGAACCCATTTTGTAGTTATTTCCCCAGTTCCAGAATGCATAATTGGAATAGATATACTGAGCAACTGGCAGAATCCCCACATTGGTTCTCTAACTCATGCAGTAAGGGCTATTATTATAGGTAAAGCAAGTGGAAGCCATTAGAACTGCCCCTACCTAGCGAAATAGTAAATCAGAAGCAATACCAGATTCCTGGAGGGATCGCAGAGATTACTGCCACTCTTAAGGACTTAAAGGATTCAGGTGTGGTGATTCCCACCACATCCCCACTCAACTCTCCTATTTGGCCTGTGCAGAAAACAGATGGGCCTTGGAGGATGACAGTGGATTACTGTAAGCTCAACCAGGTGGTAACTCCAATTGCAGCTGCTGTTCTAGATGTGGTATCATTGCTTGAGCAAATCAATACATCCCCTGGTACCTGGTATGCAGCTATTGATCTGGCAAATGTTTTTCCTCAATAGCTGTTAGTAAGGATCACCAGAAGCAGCTTACTTTCAGCTGGCAAGGTCAGCAATATACTTTCACTGTCCTACTTCAAGGGTATATCAATTCTCCAGCCCTATATCATAATCTTGTCTGCAGAGAGCTTGCTCATTTTTCCCTCCCACAAAACATCACACTGGTCCATCATACTGATGATATCATGTTGATTGGACCTAGTGAGCAAGAAGTAGCAACTACTCTAGACTTATTGATAAGGCATATGCATGTCAGAGGATGGGAGATAAGTCTAACAAAAACACATGGGCCTTCCACTTCAGTGAAATTTCTAGGTGTCCAGTGGTGTGGGGCATGTCAAGGTATCCCTTCTAAGGTGAGGATGAGTTGCTGCATCTGGCCACTCCTACAACTAAAAAAGAGGCACAAAGCCTAGTTGGCCTCTTTGGATTTTGGCGTGTGCTGCTCTGGCCCATTTATTGAGTGACCAGAAAAGCTACTAATTTTGAGTGAGGACCTAAACAAGTGGAGGCTCTGCGATAGGTCCAGGTTGCTATACAAGCTGCTCTGCCACTTGGGCCATGTGATCCAGCAGATCCAATGGTGCTGGAAGTGTCAGTGGCAAATAGAGATGTTGTTTGGAACCTTTGGCAGGCCCCTATAGGAGAATCACAACACAGATCCTTAGGATTTTGAAGCAAAGCCTTGCCATCTGCTTCAGATAACTACTCTCCTCTTGTGAGGGGCTTTTGGCCTGTTACTGGGCCTTAGTAGAGACCACACTTAACCTTGGGCCACCAAGTTGCCATGAGACATGAGTTGCCTATCATGAGTTGGGTGTTGTCTGATCCACCAAGTCATAAAGTTGGACATGCGCAGCAGCACTCCATCATAAAATGGAAATGGTATATATGAGATAGGGCCAGAACAGGTTCTGAAGGCACAAGTAAGTTACATGAGGAAGAGGCCCAAATACCCATGATCTCCACTCCTGTCACATTACGTTCTCTTTCCAGACTAGAACTATGACCTCTTTGGGAGTTCTCTTACACTGAATTGACTGAGGAAGAGAAAACTCGGGCCTGGTTTACAGATGGTTCAGCACGATATGCAGCTACCACATGAAAGTGGACAGCTGCAGCACTACAACCCTATTCTGGGGTATCCTTGAAGGACAGTGGTGAGGAGAAATCCTCCCAGTGGGCAGAACTTTGAGCAGTGCACCTGGTTGTTCATTTTGCTTGGAAGGAGAACTGGCCAGAGGCGTGTTTATATACTGACTCATGAGCTGTTGCTAATGGTTTGGCTGGATGGTCAAGGACTTGGAAAGACCATAATTGGAAAATTGGTTACAAAGAGGTCTGGGGAAGAAGTATGTGGATAGAACTTTCTGAGTGGGCTAAAAACATGAAGATATTTGTGTCCCATGTGAATGTGTACCAGAGGGTGACTTCAGCAGAGGAAGGTTTTAATAATCAAGTGGATAAGATGACCCATTCTGTGGATACCAGTTGGCCTCTTTCACCAGAAACTCCTGTCATTGCCCAATGGGCTCATGAATAAAGTGGCCATGGTAGTAGGTATGGAGGTTATGCATGGGCTCAGCAACATGGACTTCCACTCACCAAGGCTGACCTGGCTACAGCCACTGCTGAGTGCCCAATCAACCAGCAGCAAAGACCCACACTCAGCCCCTGATATGGCATCATTCCCCAAGGTGACCAACCAGCTACATGGTGGCAGGTTGATTACATTGGACCACTCTCTTCATGAAAGGGGCAGTGATTTGTTCTAACAAAAAAATAGACACATTCTGTGGATATGGGTTTGCTTCCCCTGCATGCAATGCTTCTGCAAAAACTACCATTCGTGGGCTTATCTACCATCATGTGTTCTAGGTTGCTAGCTGCCAGAATGCAATATACCAGAAACAGAATGGCTTATAAAAAGAGGAATTTAATAAGTTGCTGGTTTATAGTTCTAAGACTGAGAAAATATCCCAATTAAAACAAGTCTGTAGATATGTCCAATCAAAGGCAACCAGGGAAAGATACCTTGGTTCAAGAAGGCCGATAAAGTTCAGGGTTTCTCTCTCAAGTGAGAAGTTACATGGTGAACACAGTCACAGTTTCTCTCTCAGGTGGAAGAGCACATGGCAAGCACAGCGTCATCTGCTAGCTTTCTCTCCTGGCTTCCAGTTTCATGAAGCTCACCGGGAGGTGTTTTCCTTCTTCATCTCCAAAGGTTGCTGGCTCGTGGACTCTCTGCTTTGTAGTGCTGCAGCATTCTCTGCTCTCTCTGAATCTCCTTTCTCCAAAATATTTCCTCTTTTATAGAACTCCAGAAACTTATCAAGACCCACCCAAATGGGTGGAGACATGTCATCACCTAAACCAGTTTAACAACCATTCTTGATTTAATCACATCTCCAGGGAGATGATCTGATTACAGTTTCAAACATACAGTATTGAATAGGGATTATTCTGCCTTTATGAAATGGGAATTAGATTAAAACATGGCTTTCCTAGGGGACATACATCCTTTCAAACCAGCACGTCATGGTATTACACTCAGCATTGCTTCTGATCAGGGAACACACTTCACAGCAAATGAAGTGCGGGAATGGGCACATGCTCATGGAATTCTCTGGTCTTACCATGTCCCCCATCATCCAGAAGCAGCTGGATTGATAGAATGGTGGAATGGCCTTTTGAAAACTCAATTACAGTGCCAACTAGGTGGTAATACCTTGAAGATCTGGGATAATGTTCTCCAGGAAGCTGTGTATGCTCTGAATTAGCGTCCACTGTATGGTGCTGTTTCTTCCATAGCCAGGATCCATGGGTCCAGGAACCAAGGGGTGGAAGTGGGAGTGGCACCACTCATTATTATTCCTAGTGATCCACTAGGAAAGTTTTGCTTCCTGTCCCTGTGACCCTGAGCTCTGCTGGTCTGCAGGTTTTGGTTCCAAAAGGGGGAGTGCTTCCACCAGGAGAAACAGCAATGATTCCATTGAACTGGAATCTAAGACTGCCACCTGGTCGCTTTGGACTACTCATGCCCCTGGATCAACAAGCCCAGAAGGGGATTACATTGCTGGCTGGGATGATTGACCCTGACTATCAAGGAGAAATAGGACTGCAACTACACAATGGAGGTAAAGAGGAGTTGTCCTGGAATATAGGAGATACCCTAGGCCATCTTTTAGTACCTCCATTCCCATTAAAATCAATGGAAAATTACAACAACCCAATCCAGGCAGGACTATCAATGGCTCTGAAACTTCAGGAATGAAGGTTCGGGTCACTGCACCCGGGAAAGAACCACGGCCAACTGAAGTGCTTAGTTGAGGGTAAAGGGAACATGCAATGGGTAGTGGAAGAAGGTAGTTATAAATATGAACTATGGCCACGTGATCAGTTACAGAAATGCCATTTTGTTCGTTATACCATTTAAGTTGTAAGATATCAAGTTTAAGAATGAATATTACCCAAGGACTTGCACCCTATCCTGGAGAGATTTAATTGTTTCTGGTTATATGCAGGACAGTTGAGTACTGTTAGGTGAGGAAAAAAATGTGTCTTTTATTGTTTTCTATTTAGAAATTAGATATGGTTTAAGGTGATGAGTATAGCTGCCAAGTTGACAAGAGGTGGACTGTCATGGTCAGGTTCATGTGTCAACTTGGCCAGGTGGTGGTACCTGTTTGTGTGGTTGTGCAAGTGCTGGCCTGTCTTTTGCTATGAGGACATTTCATAGAATTAAATTATGATCATGTCGGCTACATCCACAGCTGATTCCATTACAATGAGTGATGTTTAAACTAATCACTGGAACCCTTTTAAGGAGGATTCAGAAGACACAGGATCTCTTTCTGTTTCAGCTGGCGAGCCTCTCCTGTGGAGTTCATCTAGACCCTCCATTGGAATCATCAGCCTCACAGCCTGCCATACAGATTTTGAACTCTATGTTCCCATGGTTACATGAGACACTTTTATAAATCTTATATTTATGAATATTTCCCGTTGATTCTGTTTCTCTAGAGAACCCTAACTAATACGGGGGAAAAGTGTAACTAATAAAGTATCAGTGCCTGGAAGAATTCAAATAGAGTCAAGACACTACTCTGGAGCTCATTCTTATGCAAGCTTCATTTAGACCTTGCTACCTGTCATAACTTGCCATATCCCTACCAAAAACTTTCCAGCCAATCATAAAGAACAGCTAGGACAATATATAAGATTCTACAAAGGTCCCATGCACTAGAGTAACTTTCCAGAAACCTACAACCTCCAGATGGGCCCCTGGACCAGATAAGTCCTGAGACTTAGCCCAGTCTCTCCAGAACATCAGCTAGTTATGTCTCCCTACTCCATATTATAGACAACCCCTTCCAACATGAAAAAGTTAGAATGGCCATAGTCCAAATATCCCTAAAGAGAGGGATAGAAAGACCAAAGGTGACAGTAGAGTTATACAGAGAAGGTAGGTTTTAACAAATTTATATGATTGCTGAATCATTAAATTGATATTTCTTTTAATCTCCAACATCTTAGAGAATCTAGAAGCAAAAACCTAAAGTTGTGGAATTGTAACCCATACCACACTCTGAAGTCTGTTCTACAACTAATTGTTGTGCTGTGCTTTGAAATTTACTGATTTTTGTATATAATTTTTTCATAAAAAAGAAAAAAAATCAATTGTGATGATAATAAAATATTTATTCCTTCTAGTCTTCTACATTCTGGAGCAGCTAGAAGGAAAAATCTGGGAGGATAGTATGGCAGCCCATGACAAACTCTGGGATCTGTCCTGTAATTATTTGTAGTAGAGTGCTTTGAAAACTATTGCTTTTTTCTTCCTTTGCTTTGTAAATATGTTATATTGTACAATTTAAAAAGGTAAGAAAAAAGTATATTCAGGTCATGCATCCATTTAGAGTTCATTTTTTTATGTGGGGTGAGGTAAGGATCCACCTTTATTCTTTTGCATATGGATATCCAATTTTTCCAACCCCATTTGTTGAAAAGACTATTCTCTTCTCATTGGGTGGTCTTGGCAACTTTGTCAAATACCAGTTGGCCATAGATTGGGCTGAGAGAATAGGGAATTGGTGCTTAACTTGTATAGAATATTTGTTTAAGCTGATGGTAAAGGTTTGGGAATGGATGATAATGATGGTAGCACACTATTGTGAGTGTAATGAACAGCACTAAACTGTATAGTTGAATGCGGTTAAAAGATGCAACTTTAGGATGTACATATTACTAGAATAAAAATTAAAAGATAAAGCAGAAAGAACATTGCTGTACAGCACAGCAATCCTACTGTAAGTGATAGACTACATTTAAGAGTACAAGTAAAAGAATGTTCTTTCATGGATTATAAAATGTATGACAAGGTGGACTTCTGGAAAGATGGTGGAGTAGGGTAGGCTGGATTCACCCTTGCTCTGTAGAACAAATAAGGGGATGGGGAGAAGATGACCAGGACTGCAGTCCCAGGAAGTGAGTGATTGAAGAGGGTCTTCAGTATTTCTTAGGAAAGAGAGAGGCAGGGAGATGGGGATGGGGACATTAGGGTAGGTCTGATTGACTGTGACCCCCACCAGGGGTGGGCAGTGGCATGCAGGGATGTAGAGATCTAAGGGAACAGACTCTCCCTCCAATCCAACCTACACCTTCCTGTGTGGATTTGCAGCCAGCAGCTCCCATGGGGAGAACAGACGCATGCCTAGCCATCCAGTGCAGAAGCCATGCCAATAGACACCGGGATCAATTGCCCTTCTAGGCACTAGAAATAGCCATTTCATCAGGCACAGTGAATGACAGTACCTCCAGGCACCAGGTGCTGTGATCAGCTGTTCCTCCAGGTGCTGTGATAGGCTCCACCATCATGTGCATTGGGACCAGCCATCCCACCACTGCACACCAGGAGCAGCACCCCTGCTGTGCATGCCATCTTCCTAGCTAGCAGCTACAGTCAGGGAGGGTCAAGCCAGAGGGGAGGAGGTGCTTTAGGAGTGTCACTTACTGATGAAAGGCAGTAAATGCCGTCTGGAAAACTCTAAATTATTATTATTATTATTATTATTATTATTATTATTTACCTGTTTTTATGCATATATATATCTTTTATGCATTTTTTATTTTTATTTATTTGTTATTTTTTAATTTTTTTCTCTCTTCCATGGGTACCAGTCTGTGTTCATCCCCAGTACATCTTGGGGTTACTCCTTCTGACTTTGGGGCCTACTATTACTGAGGTGTGCTTTATTTTCTATTCTTTTTTTGGGGGGGTGGTATATGGGTCAGAAGATGAGCCCCGGTCTCCCACATGGTGTGCAGGCATTCTGCCACTGAACTACCCATGTGTGCCTGTTTGAGGCTATTATGTACCCCAGAAAAGCCATGTCCTTTAATCCTCATTCAATGTTGTGGGGTGGGACCATTTAGATTGTTTCCATGGAGATATAGCCCACAAAATTTGGGGTGGTAACTTTTGATTGAATGGTTTCCATGGAAATATGTCTCTATCCATTCAAGATGGGGTTGCTTAATGGAGTTTCTTAAGAGGGAACAATTTTGGAAAAAGCTTTAGAGCCCCCACAGCCAGAAACCTTTAGAGATGAAGGAAAATGCCCCTGGGTGGGGGTGGGGAGCTTCATGAAACAAGAAGCCTGGAGAGAAAGCTAGCAAACATTGCCATGTTTGCTGTGTGCTTTTCCAGTTGAGAGAGAAACCCTGAACATCATTGGCCTTCTTGAACAAGATGTCTTTTCCTGGATGCCATAGATTGCACATTTTTTATAGTCTTACTTTAATTTGGTCATCTTCACAGCCTTAGAACTGCAAACTTGCAACTTAAAAAATTCCCCTTTTTAAAGGCTGTTCTGTTTCAGGTATATTGCATTCCGGTAGCTTTCAAACTAGAACACCATGCACCCCTGCCTAGCTTTTAATAGACCCTCAAGTAGACTTGCACTCTTCACATGAAATCTGGGCCTTCGTTAATGGAGAATTACTGACAAACTATGTGCAAAAAAGAACCTTCAACATAAAATTAAGTAAATACAAAACTTTAGATGAGTGAATGAAACCAACTTGCCAACTAAGCTTATTAAGGTAATCAAATGCCCTGAACACAACAGAAAATCACAAAACACATGAAAATCTAGGCAGAAATGTCCCAGCCAAATGACCAAATCAAAACACCAGAGAGGACACAGAATACAGAACAGCTACTCATGGATATTTATAAAGAAGAAAAGGATATCAGGAAGACACTAGAAGAGCATAAAGAAGAATTCAAAAGATTAAATAAAAAATAGCAGATCTCACACATAAAAATGACAGTGGACCAAATTAGAAATATACCAGAGGAAACATGATAGCATATTCCTAAAGACTCCTATAAATTAGGAGAAGAATCAAAGAAAAGGATGAGTTATAACATAGAAAATGGAATTTAATGAACAAGTATGACTGTTGAATCACTATATTGATATTTCTTCTAACCTCCAATGTTTTGGAGCAGCTAGAAGGGAAAATCTGAAATAGTGAAATGGTAACCCATAACAAACTCTGAAATCTGTTCTGTAACTACTTGTTTAAGTGTTCTTTGAAAATTATTGCTTTTTCTTTCTTTTCTTTGTGTATATGTTATATTTCACAACAAAAGAATGTTTAAGAAAATGTATGGCAAGGTGGTAATAATGGAGTGGTGTCTGAGAAAAATACACCTAATGTAAATAATGGATGATAGAATTATTTTAATAATCTTTCATAAAGTTTTAACAAGGCAATGACTATTAAAAAATAAAATAAATTTTGAAAGTTTTATCATCAATATTAACAAAGATTCCACAGCAATGCAAGGTGTTGGTGGTAAGTGGTGTGCAGGAATCCTCTATTTTGTGGATGATAGTTTTGTGAACTCACAACTTCTCTAATAAAAAAGTCAGTTAGCTATAGATATAAGGGTTTTCTTTCTGAACTCTCAATTCTATTCCATCAGTCTATATGTTTGTCCTTGAGTTCATACCATGATGGTTTGAGTACAAATTTGTAGTAAGTTTTTAAATTGGGAAATATGAATTCTACAACTTACTTCTTCACTTCAATATGGTGTGGGTTATTCAGGAGCCTTATGCAGTCCTATGAATTTAATACTTGGCTTTTTCATTTCTGCAAAGGAAACTGTTGGAATTTTATTGGCAGTGTGTTGAATCTGTAACTCACTTTGGGTAGAATTGATATCTTAATATTTTATCTTCCAATCCATGAGCATGTGATGTCCTTGCATTTATTCAGATCTTCTTTAATTTCCTTCAGCAATGCTTTATAGTTTTTTGCATGCAAGTCCTCTACATTCTTAGTCCAATTTATTTGCATATTTTTGTTTTTTAGTTACTATTCTAGATGTTTTTTTCGTTGACTTCCTTTTCATAATGTTCATTACCAGTGTACAAAAAAACACTAATTGTTGCATGTTGATTTGTATCCCGATATCTTGCTGGATTTATTTATTAGCTTTAGTAGTTTTGTGGTGGATTTTGGGAGATATTCTATATAGAGAATCATGTCTTCTGCAAATAGGAAAAGTTTTACTTCTTCCTTTCCAATCTGGATGTCTTTTATTTACTTTTCTTGCTTAATTGCTCTGGTAGAATGGGCAAGTACAATGTTCAGCAGCAGTGGCTATAGTGGACATCCTTATCTTGTTCTTGATCTCATGGGGTAAGCTTTCAGTCTTTCACCTTTAAAATTTTTTTTTAATTTTTAAAAATTGCTATTGATATATTATCAATAATAATAAGTCTTTCACCTTTGAATATGATGTTATCTGTGGATTTTTGACAATCACCCTTTATCATGTTGAGGAAGTCTCTTTCAATTCTTAGCTTTCTGTGTGTTTTATAAAGTAGGGGTGCTGAATTTTGTCAATTACCTTTTCAGTATCAATGGAGATGACATTTCTTTTTATCTCTTTCATTCTATTAAAGTTGTTTGTGGTATTAATTGATTTTCTTATGTTGGATCACTCTTGCACAACTGAGATAAATCCCACTTGATCATGGTAAATAATTCTTTTAGTGTACTATTGGATTTCTTTCGCTAGTATTTTATTGAGGACACTCAATAAAATATTGTATTTGTAATCATAAAGGCTATTGGCCTGTAATTTCCTTTTCTTGGGTTATCTTTGTCTGGCTTTGGTATTTGGTTGATGCTGGCCTTGGAGAAAGAATTAGGAAGTGTTTCTTCCTCTTTTAATTTTTGTGAGGCTTTGAGGAGGGTTGGTGTTAATTCTTCTTGGAATGTGTTGTATAATTAACCAGTGAAGCCATCTAGTCCTAGACTATTTATTGTTGGGAGTTTTTTTTAAATAAACTTTTTAATTAAATATAAATATACAAGGCAGACAACATAAATCTAAGATGTACAATTTAGCGAATTTTTCAAAGTGATACCACTTACAATACCACCACACTGATCAACAAACAGAGAAAGCATTACTTACACACCTGTAAGTCTTCCATATCCTGACTTTGGTCCCCATGGTTTGTTTTGCCTGTTTTTGAGCTTTGTACAAGTGGAGTCTTAGAGCATATATTCTTGTCTATTTGGCTTATTTCACTGAACATTAGACTTTTGAGATCCATCTACAGTAGGTCTGTTTTAATCACATACAATATCTCATTGTATGACTATAGTACAATTTATCTTTTCTATTGTTGAACATTTGGTTTATTTCTGTTTTTTTCAGTTATTTATGAACAGTGTTGCTTTAAAAAGTCTTGTATGTGCCTTTTGGTGTCCAGATGTACACATTGCTGTTGGTTCACAATTCAACCCCTAAATGGAATTGCTGGGTCACAGGCTATCCATATGCTCTGCTTTAACAGATACTACCAAGCATTTTTCCAAAATACTTGTGCTTTTTTACACTTCCTCCAGCAGTGTCTGCAAATTCCAGTTACCCCACTTCTTCACTAATACTTTTTATTGTCAGGTTTTTATTTGTTTTGGTTTTGATTTGCTCTGGTGGGCGCCCAGTCTACCTCATTGTGTTTGTTTGCTTTTAAGCAATTTTGTTTAGATATATTCACACAGCATAGAAACCATCCAAAGTATATAATCACTGGTTCACAGTATCATCACATTGTTGTGCATACAACCTGTGATCAAATTTAGAACATTTCCATTACTCCAAAAAAGAAATAAAAATAAAAAGTAAACCCTAATCTTCCCATGCCCCCACTTCCCCCTTATTTTTGACCCATAGTATTGATGTGGTACATTTGTTACTGTTGATGAAAGAATACTAAAATATACTGTTAATTATAGTCCATAGTTTGCAATATGTACATTTTTCTCATATACTCCTCTATTATTAAGTCCTTATAATAGTGTTCTATGTCTGTTCTAGTTTATGGAAAAAACTTTTTTATATTTGTATAGTTAATCACAGGCATTGTCTCACATTGTCTCCTTTTTCAGCCTAACATATGGCTATCTTGGACAGTGGTCCATGTGCACTAGAGAAGAATGTGTACTCTGTTAGTCTTTGATGAAGTAATCTATGTATGTTTGTGAACTCTAATTGGCTTATAGTGTCATTCAAGTCTTATATTTCCTTACTAATCTTCAGCCTTGATGTTCCATCCATTATTGAAAATGGTGTATTGAATTCTCCTTCTATTAAAATAGAACATCTATTTCTTCCTTCAACCCTGTCAATATTTATTTCATATATTTTGGGGCTCTGCTATTAGGTAATGTATATTTATAATTATTATAGCTTCTTGTTGAATTGACCCCTTTGTCATTACATAGTATTTTTTCCCTTGTATTAGTTTTATACTTAAAGTTTATTTTACCTGATATCAGTATAGCTATTCAAGAGCTCTTTTGTTTACTATTTGCATAAAATATTTTTCATCCTTTCACCTTCAACCCACTGTTTCTTAGAATTTCTGGTCAGTCTCTTATAAATAGCATATAGTTGGTCCCATGCATTTTTATCCATTCAGTCAATCTCTGCCTTTGACTAAGAAGTTCAATTCATTTACATGTAAAGTTACTACTGATAATGCAAGATTCTCTTCTGCTATTTTGCTATTTGTTTTTTGTAATTCTGGTATATATTTTTATCCCTCAATTCTTCCATTACTGCCTAATTTTGAATTTATTTTATCTTTTGTGATCAACCATTTTACATCCCTTTCCATTTCCTTCTGTGTATGATTTTCAGATTTTTTTTTGTGGTTTCTGTGGGCTTATAGTTAATCACTTAAATCTATAGCAATCTTATTTTATTCCCACTTAATTTTAATAGTATATACAAACTATGTTTTTTTTTCCTACTTTGATCATTCCGTTCTACATATATAATCAGTAATTCACAATATCATCACATAGTTGCATATCCATCATCATGATCATTTCTTGGAACATTTGCATCTAGTCAGAAAAAGAAATAAAACAAAACAGAAAAAAATTATACACACCATACCCCTTACCCCTCACTTTCATTGATCAGCATCATTTGAAACTAAATTTATTTTAACCTTTGTTCCCCCTATTATTTATTTTTATTCCATATGTTCTACTCATCTGTTGACAAGGTAGATAAAAGGAGCATCAGACACAAGGTTTTCACAATCACATAGTCACATTGTGAATGCTATATCATTATACAATCATCTTCAAGAAACATAGCTACTGGAACACAGCTCTACATTTTCAGGTAGTTCCCTCCAGCCTCTCCATTACATCTTGAATAAAAAGGTGATATCTACTTAATGTGTAAGAATAACCTCCAGGATAACCTCTCGACTCCGTTTGGAATCTCTCCGCCATTGACACTTTGTCTCATTTCATTCTTCCCCCTTTTGGTTGAGAAGGTTTTCTCAAACCCTTGATGCTGAATCTCAGCTCATCCTAGGATTTCTATCCCACGTTGCCAGGAAGGTCCACAACCCCTGGGAATCATGTCCCGTGTAGACAGGGGGAGGGTGGTGAGTTTGCTTGTTGTGTTGGCTGCACAGAGAGGCCACATCTGAGCAACAAGAAAGGTTCTCTTATTTTGCTGGTTTGTCCAGAGTGATTCCCCGATGAATCCCAGAATGATTTGATCAGTGACTGGAAAAAATATTTGCAAGCCCCCTTCAGGGAATGGTGAGAACGGGGAGAAATTCAACTTCCCCAAGTTGAATTCTTGATATTCTCACAAGCAGTGTGGACAACCAAAGCTATAGGCTAAGCCCG
>PVIY010007123.1:33233-83793 GCA_004026745.1 Myrmecophaga tridactyla
TTGGGGTTTGTTCATATGAAACTTAACCCCACAAAGGATAGGTCAAGTCTACTTAAAATTTAGGCCTAAGAGTCACCCCCAGGAGGGCCTCTTTTGTTGCTCAGATGTGGCCTCTCTCTCCAGCCAACATGATGAGCAGTCTCACCACCCTCCCCCTCTCTGCGTGGGACATGACTCCCAGGGATGTGTACCTTCCTGGAAACGTGGGACAGAGATCCTGGAATGAGCTGAGATTCAGCATCAAGGGACTGAGAAAAACCCTAGAATGAGCTGAGAATTAACATCAAGGGATTGAGAGAAACTTCTCGACCAAAGGGGGAAGAGTGAAATGAGACTACGTGTCAATGGCTGAGAGATTCCAAACAGAGTCGAGAGGTTATCCTGGAGGTTATTCTTATGCATTAAGTAGATATCACCTTGTTGTTCAAGATGTAGCAGAGAGGCTGGAGGGAAATGCCTGAAAATGTAGAGCTGTGTTCCAGTAGCCGTGTTTCTTGATGATGATTGAACAATGATATAGCTTTCACAATGAGACTCCGTGAATGTGAAAACCTTGTGTCTGATGCTCCTCTCAGCTACTATATCAACAAAAGAGTAGAACATCTGGAATAAAAATAAATAATAGGGGGAACAAATGTTAAAATAAATTTAGTTTGAAATGCTAGTGATAAATGAAAGCAAGGGGTAAGGGGTATGGTAGGTATAATCTTTTTTTCTCTATTATCGTTTTATTCCTTTTTCTGATGTGTTTTTATTTCTTTTTCTAAATCGATGCAAATGTTCTAAGAAATGATGAATATGCAACTATGTGATAATATTAAGAATTACTGATTGTATATGTAGAATGGAATGATATCTCTTGGGTGACTCTTAGACCTAATTTTAAGTAGGCTTGACCTATCCTTTGTGGGGTTAAGTTTCATATGAACAAACCCCAAGACTGGGGGCTCAGCCTATAGCTTTGGTTGTCCACACCGCTTGCGAGAATATCAAGAATTCAACTTGGGGAAATTGAATTTTCCCCCGTTCTCACCATTCCCCGAAGGGAACTTTGCAAATACTTTTTTTTCACTGTTCAAATCACTGTGGGATTTATCAGGGCATCACTCTGGACAAACCAACAAAATCTCATGTCCTACTCAAGGTTCCATGTACTTATGGTGTTCAATTAAGCTGTCTACATAAGTTATATTAGGAAATGCACTAGTCAAAATATAAATACAAACTATGTTCTTGTATCCCCCCATTCCCCCACCATTCTGTTGCTCTTGTCACAAATTATATCTTTAAACCTTATATTCCCAAACTATAGATTTATCATACCTTATGTGCATGTGTAAAAAATATAGTTACATAACAAATATATACTACAATAGTTATGGTATTTATAATTATACATATGGATACCTTTATCAGAGATTTTCATGTTTTATTTTTATTTATGTTGCTCCAACCTACTGTTTGGTGTCCTTTCCTTGAAATTTTCAGAACCCCGCTTAGCATTATTTATAGGGTAGGAATAGTAGTCCAAAATTTCAACTTTTATTTATCTGGGGATGTTTTAATCACCCTTCATTTTTGAAAGTGAGTTTCACTGAATATAAAATTCTTGTTTAGCAATTATTTTCTTTCGTCACTTTAAATATTTCATCCTACTGCCTTAATGCTTCCATAGTTTCTAATGAGAACTTGGCACTAAATCTTACGGGGTCCTTGTACATGACCTTTGTTCCATCTTGCAGCTTTCAGGATACTCTCTTTGTCTTTGGCATTTGACAGTCAGATTATAATATGTCTACATGGGGCTCTCTTCTTGTTTATCTTCTTTAGGGTTCTTTGGATTTCTTGAATGTGTACATATATATCTTTCATTAAATTGGGGAAATTTTGCCCCATTATTTCCTTGAATATTCCTTCTACTCCTCTCTCTCTTTCTTTTCCTTCTAGAACTCCTGTAATGCATATGTTCGTATGCTTGATTGGTTCCCATAGTTCTCTCAGATTCTGTTCACATATTTTTCCTTTTTTTTCTTTCTGATCCTCAGCCTGAATCATTTCAATGATTCAAATTCACTGCTTCTTTCTTTTGTCAATTCCAATCTACTATTGTATCCCCTATTTTTTAATTTCAGTTTTGGTGGTGTTTGACTCCAGTATTTCTGTTTGGTTCATTTTTCTAATTTCCAGCTCTTTGTTGAGATTCTCATTTTGTTCAAATATGTTTTTCTGATTTCTTTTACTTCTTTGTCCATGCTTTCTTTTAGTTCTTTGAGCATATTTAGCATCACTTTTAAATCCTTTTATAGTGTATCCAAAGTTGGTCTTCTTCATTGATGGTTTTTGATGTTTTTGGTTTTTTTTTTCATATATGGACCACCATTTCCTGTTACTTTGTTTACCTTGAAATTTAGTCCCTGAACTTTCTGTCCCTTGGTTTTGTATCTAGCTAGTGATATGGCAGAGATTTCCTTGAGTACTAGGGGCTAACAAAAATAAACAAACCAATGTAAAAAAATACTTTCCCAGTTTTCACAAATTGGTTCTCTATTGTCTTGTGTTTTCCTTCAGTGTTTAGTCCTCCTACCAAGAAGGTCAAGCCAAGGTGAAAGCTCAGGGTTCCCCTCATTTTTTCTGAGCATGTGTCTTGATCTGGATATTCACCCCTGGCCTTAGGAATTCCGCCACATACAGGGATCTGAATGCCCTGCATGTAGTGCTGTTTTTTGGGTTGGTGAGCCAGAGGTGGGAATCCTGGTTCAGCCCTTCATCATGCCATCACATAGAGTGGCACAGACATATATGCACCCAAAAATGTGTGTAGGTGTTACTCTGCTCCCTCCAGAATAAAGTCAGAGACCCACACTTAGAGCGCAGTTTGGCTCCACATAGAGTCAGGTAGTATGCAGGGTGTGGGGAGGGGGTGTCAGAAAGGCATCTTGAGCTTTTCCTGCCATGTTTTGGCTATGTCTTCTTGATTCAGTACTTGCCCATACTGCAACCATTTAAGTGTTTTCCAGAGCTCTGAAGAAAATGGCTCTGAAGGTTTTGTTAATTTTTCAAAGATCCTGTCAAGGAACAGAGCCCTGGAGCATCTCACACTGCCATCTTGGTCTACTGGTCTGGTACATTTTTCTAAACATTATCCTTTTAATAAACTCCCTTTTCTGCTTAATCAGTAGAAAAGATTATCTTCAATTCTTTAAAGTTTAGAATAAAAACTTACATATCTACCACAGAAGGTTTGTGATACAATTAAATAGAATAATGTATTGTCAAAAATCATGGACCAATGGCTAGTTAGTTCATATGCTAGTCCTGCTAGAACAAAAAATTTAATAGGGAAAACTCATGGATCCAAGAGCAGTAAGAGGTGTGCAAGTACCTTGTTGCATTTCTATGAGAGTTAGCTTAGCCTGAGATTAGATTCTAGGAGAGAGCTCTAATCCCTGGTCTGTGGATTTTTAAGATGCAAGATTAGGGAAGCACTGGCCCCCATTCTCAGGTGATCAGGACCCAGGATACTTAAGATGATATAGCAGAACTTTGGCTCCAGTTCAATTCCTGCAAGCTCAAGTTTTTATATTTGCAGGTGAGTGTGAGCACCTCCCTAAGCATGATCAGGAGCTGGAATGTAGGTCTTGTGGTTGACTAGCATTAACTGCCTAATGGCTTGTGGTCAGTGTTTATGGAGTTTTGCAGGCCAACTCCTTTTTCTTAGAGGCCAGTCTGCAGGGACTCAGTCTTGCATGAGTTATTCATTACCTCTTATGTAGAAATATTCTTAGTAAAATGGTTAACACAGTAGGCAACAAGGATAATTGATTATGACAGTATTATTATTATCACCACTAGTAGTGGTGATAGTAGAGATAAAAATAGAAGTAGAGGCAGAAGGGAGTATAAGTATAGCACATCACATTATAGCCTGTAGACAGAAATAAATATATCTCAGTTGTATTTTGTAATGGTTGCCACTTTCCTTTTTTATTGGAATGATTAGGTACTTTTTCCCAGTTTAATTACTTATTTAGTACATTCTGAAGGAGCTCTTTTAATTGCTACTTTGAGAGAGATCTAGTTGAGAATGATTGAACACAAACATAAAATGGAAATAAATTCCCACTGTATTTTACAGTATAGTTACATTTCAAATTAACAAATGATGTATGTGCTGGCTTGAAACTGTTGTGTGCCCCAGAAAAGCCATGTTCTTTAATCCTCATTCAATATCATTGGGTGGGAACTCTTTGATTAAGTTGTTTCCATGGAGATGTGACACCAAATTGTTGGTGTCTTGATTAGGTGGTTTCCATGGAGATGTATCTCTACCCATTCAAGGTAAGGCCATGTACAGGAGTCCTTTAAGAGAAAACCATTTTGGAAAGAGCTGACACAGGCAAAGGCATTTAGAGATGAAGAAATAAAATGTCCCTGGGGTAGTTGTTTGAAATGAGGAGCCAAAGACCCTAGCAGATTGTAGCCACATGCCTTCTCAGCTGACAGATGTGTTCCAGACCCACTGGCCTTCCTTGAGTCAAGGTATCTCTCCCTGGATGCCTTAGTTTGGACATTTTTATGGCCTTAGAACTGTAAACTTGTAACTTAAAAAAATGTGCTTTTTTAAAGCCATTCTGTTTCTGGTATATTGTATTCCAGCAGCTTTAACAAACCAAAACAATGTTTTATGCACAATGTACTTCTTTTTGGACAACCCAAAAGCATTTCTTTTTTACACTGATAATAGCTTTTCAAGTCTTGTGAACAATAAATGTAACTCAATTTCCAAAACTAGAATATATGACTCATGCCACATTGAATAGTGTATATACTCCCATTCCCTTGACCTAAGTGATTGGTTCCAGGATGGATGTGTGACTTAAGTTGAAAAAAGAAGCTTTTGTTTGAATACAGAAGCTATGAGATACCTCCAAAAAATGACACCATCAATAATGAAACATAGATAGGAAATGTAGAGAGACATAAACTTTGTCTTGGTAACATTGTTTAAGTAACTTGGATTAAACCTATGAAATGGATTCTCTGTTATTTTTAACTTGGAAGTGGAGCTCTGATAATAGCTTATAAGTGCTTTCTCACTAAAAAGTTAGTGGAAATTTTTAGCCCATGAGAATCCTATTTTGTTCCAGATTAGTAGCTGCTCTTCTAGAACTAAATGCTGCAGCTCCTCATCTATATGGCCTATGCTTTTCTTGCCCCCATACTGGACTTTACTAGGTCTTTACTCCTGTTCCTCCTATTACAAGGCTTTATTACTCCTATGTATTGTGAGTCCAAAATTTGCAGTCAGTTTGCAGTATTCATAGCCAAAACTGCTAATGTAAAAAAAAAAAATCTCTCTGGAATGTTGTTCTGGTTTGAAAGTATTATGTACCCTAGAAAGCCATGTTTTAATCTGATCCAATCTTGTGGGAGCAACATTTCTTTTAATCCTGATTCAATACTGATGGTTGGGATCATTTGACTGGATTATTCCATGGACCTGTGAATAGAGCTAATAGAAATGACAGAAGCCTCAGAGCCAACAGAACATCACAGCAGAGCTGATAAAGATGCGGACACACGGAGACAGAGCTAGAGATGTTTGGAGATGTTAGAGCCCAGCAGACATTGCCATAAGATGTTAAAAAGCAAGCCAGAACCTGGAGAGAGCCAAGGGAAGCCAAGAGATGCAAACCGGCCCCAGAGAAGGAAAGTGAGGAATTTCCACAGGAACAGAGGCTGGAAGCAATGGAGCCCAGGAGCAAGGGACCAGCAGATGCCAGCTACATCAGTACCCAGGTGACAGAGGTGTCCTGACCTATCAGTCTTTCTTGAGTGAAGGCACCCTCTTGTTAGTGCCTCAATTTGTGCACTTTCACTTCCTTAGAACTGAAAACTTGTAACTTATTAGATTCTCCTTTGTAAAAGCTGTTCCAGTTCTGGTATATCGCATTCTGGCAGCTTGTAAGCTAACACAAATGTACAACACAGTGAATAATGTAGCGGACAATATCTTTGATTAACTGTACAAATATCAAAAAGTTCCTTCATGAACTAGAACAAATGTATAACACCATTACAAGGAGTTAATAATAGAGGGGTGTATGGGGAAAATGTACTTATTGCAAACTATGGACTATAATTAACAGTATATTTTAGTATTCTTTCATCAACAGTAACAAATGTAACCACACCAAAACTATGGGTCAGTAATAAGGGGAATAAGAGGCAGGATAATGGAGAATTAGGGTTTACTTTTTTATTTTTCTTTTCTGAAGTAATGAAAATGTTCTAAAATTGATTGTGGTGATATATGCACAACTATGTGATGACTCTGAGCCAGTGATTGTATATTTAAGATGGTTTGTATGATGTGTGAATATATCCCAATGAAACTGCATTAAAAAAAAAGTCCCTCTGGATATTTGCTCTTTCAAGAGTGCTTTGAAATTTCAAGCTACTAAATATTTATTACTAGGGAATGACTTCTTTTGGCTTGTTTCTGGTCCCCAACTCTTCTTTTCTTCATTAATCTTACCTCTACATTCTCTGGCTAGCACTTTTGCATTTTTCCTATTCTGTATAGCATTTTGCCTGTTTTACATAAAGCATTTGGAATCTTCCCTAAAAGTAGATTTTCTTAATCCTAATTTAGACTGAAAACCAAACACTATCAACCAGCCTTCTATTTCATCTATATGTGTTCAATATCACATGAACAACACTGAAACACTTATTATAGGAATATAGCACCCAATGCCTTACTACTTTCAGTGCATTCTCCTACTGTGAACAAATAATGCCCTAACAACTTATAGCAGACATTACTGCTGCCCTGTTCTACATCCTTTAAGCACATCTGAGCCTGCTTGCAAGGGCAATGGATAGTTTTCAGAGTGATGACATTTTTTTCACTTCAAATCCTTTTCTCTCTTCTCTACTTAAAAGTTTTCTTTGGCACTGTAGGAATTTGTTCCCGTAGCTACTAAAATAAACTACAATCAATATGGTTGTAAATAAATGGATAAATGTCCCAGCCTTCCCAACCTCCAGCAAAATAATTCTATGACATGGTAGACACAGTGTCTCAGGGTCTCAGCACAATTAAGCCCCAGTTGCCCACTGCTAATAAGCCCAGCACATTAATGCACTGTTTGTTGGGTTTCCCTCTTCCCTATTTTCAATTTGCCTTCTTCAGTTTGCCTGGTTCCTGAGGTCACCTATAAATTATACTATCTTTGTTCCAAGGTCTGCTTTTGGGGGAACCCATATACAGACAGTCCATATTAATGGAAACGCAATCTCAAGAAATTATTGCATGTTCACTTTGAATATTTCAGATCAAAAGAAATTTAAAACTAAAATTTCAAGTGAATGCCTCAACCAGTTTTCTTCAAATTATAGCACTAAAATACTGAATTTTAATTATGACATTTCAGTATTATTAGTTTCTTGGCTGCTTAAGTACATACTGTGTAATGGGTTGGTTTAAACAACAGAAATATACTGGCTCATGGTTTTGAGGCTCGGAGAAATCTAAATTCAAGCTGTCATCAAGGTGGTGTTTTTTCCCAAAAGAATGTGATATTCTGGGTCCTTAGCTTTTCTGTACATGGCAATGCACATGGCAGTGTCTTCTTTCTCTTCAGGGTTCCTTTGACTTCCAACTTCTGGGCACCTCCTCTCTCTTTCCTGCTCTCTCTCACTCCCTCTTTCTTACTGTCTCTCTCTGTATATTCCATTCACTTATAAAGGACTCAAGTAATGGAGGGAAGTAGCCTCATCAAAAGGTTCTATTTACAATGGGTTCACATCTACAGGAATGGGCTAAGTTTAAGAACATGTTTTTCTGGGATCCATACAGCTTCAAACCACCACATATGCAATAGGCATTTTCCACAGAAATGCTGTCAAATTTCCCTACAGAGAATAATCTTTCTTTTTAATATAGTTAGTCATTCTTCTTTTGATACCAGAGGTCAAAATCTTATGTGTGATTACACCGAAAATAGTGCTGATATATGAGAATACATTTAAAGGAGAAAGAGTAATATTTAATAATATTCTACAGGTAGAAATGTAATTTGAAAGAAAAATTAATTACTTTTACAAAATAGTTGAAAACCTTAGACCTACGATGTGTGAATGAGCTTCATTTGAGCAAATTAAGAGAACTGGCTCATCTTTGTTACAGAGTGATCTAGTTACATTTAATCAGAGAACATTCACAATGTTTGGGCTCAGTGTATCTGGGAATTTAAAAAATTAGAGTACATTTTCCCTGCAGGCATTAACTTGAAAATTCAATTAAGAATTATTGATAAGACTGTGCCAGCTGAAATAATTTAGAACCAATAAGCATTTCTGTGATTTTTATGCACTATAAATTACATACTCTAATTTGTGCCTATCTGATGTCCAAATATGTTGGTAAATTAGATGCCTAAAGCAATGTGTGCAGATAGAACACAATTTTATTAATGTTGAAAAGAGGTAGCATTTGTATTCTAATCATAGCCGAGCTTATGTGGACTGTTTTAACAACTTGCATACTAGATTTATTATATTTATATAGTGTCCCTTCTGTCTCTTGTCTTTTACACCTGAGTGATCCACCCACACACCACAAAGAAACTGAAAGCATTAAGTGAAGTTTCAGGCAATCGCCTCCACACTTTCTCATTTCTCTCTCCCCAAACTCCCATGCCTTCCTCTGGCTTGCTTCAGTTTTTTTTACATGGGCAGGCACCGGGAATCGAACACAGGTCTCCAGCATGACAGGCAAGAAATCTGCCACTGAGCCACTGTTGCCCACCCTTGCTTTAGTTTTTGATGCTCAAATTCAATATATCACAGAATTTCAGGTGAGGCTGAATTTAAAACATTGAGTGACAGGCTGGCAGCACTTCTTGGTTTGGAAAATGTAGCCAATCCTCTCAGAGACCGTTTCTGTTTTCTCCTCAGTTACGTAAGATGTTCAAGCATTTGTTCTCATGGGGGAACATCTTATAACCTGATATTTTCCTCAAAACTTCTTGATAAGAGAGTTTGCCTCAAGGGTCAGATGTCGGGAAATCTGCATACTGATGAAGGAGCCACTTGGCAAATAATGAATAAGGATCCAAACAACTCCACTTTTGAGATTTAACATTATTAGAAATTTTCTAACAGATTGAGGTGGTTCTGCCCAAGAGTTTTCATTGAAAAATGACATTTCAGGGCTTTGAAGTAGAACTCTCGCTGGGAGATGTGGGCTTAAGACCCAGCTAACGTGAACCTAGATGTGGAGTAGGTACAAGCTTGGTCAAAGCACAGGAGAGAAGCAGGAAGCTGCTCATGTCCCCACCAAGCTACCACCTTGTCACCTTTTTTATTAAGTTGTCATCTTTTGAGATCGATGGCTGGGTGTATGCGAAAATAAGCTTGAAGCCTAATCATGGGTTAATTGTAAAGGGCTGAAGGAATCTGGGCATGAAAGCTTATCATTGCTGCAGTAGATAAATGTCGCTCAGACTGTGCGGGACAGGCGCACAGTGGACACAACCAGCAGGGTAACAGAGAGCTCTACACTAAAGACCTGGGTAGGTTTTTTGATTCTCTTTACTTCTTTTTGGGAGCTGGAATGACCACTGTGGATCGTTTGTTGTGGGAGGCCACAGGAGGCAGACAATGGCATTTCTAAAAATATGAAAATGTGGTTGCTAATAGATATATACCCAGCTGAAAATTAAGTTGTGATTTCCATCTCTGCTCACTCCTAGGGTTTTGGCAGCCTCTCTCTCTACCAAGTCTCTGGGTATAAGCCACACACATTGTAAAACTTAGATCACAGTTCTATTGACTCCATGAGAGCATAAAATTTGAATAGAAAAAAATATAGTTGATAAAATTATTTTAAAAATAATTTACATAACTCAAAATGCTAGAAAAATAAAATAAATTAAAACAGTTTATATCTGGCCTGTTTTACAAATCTCCAAGTGTTCAGGTGAATGATTGGCTACCAGAGGAAAATGCTGAGATATAAGACTGGCTGGATGATAAATGGAGAGCATTGTCAGTTTTGAAATTGGTAGGTGGAAAGCAGAATAAGAAAGGTAAAACGTCATCAAAAACAAGAGGGAATAGAGCCCAGGGATTGAAATTGTTGCAGCTTTGTGCTTTTAAACCTGATTCACACTTTCATTCCTTATGTGTCTGGCACCCAATTTTTTTTAAAAAAGCCTCCAGACAAAAATATGTTAGAAAATAAAATGAAAGAAAGAATTCTCTTTACAAAATCAGATTCCAAAACTGAAACACTTAGGAGTAAACTTAAAAAGAAAAATATAGGTTCTGTTTGAAAGAAGTTAAAGGATATTTTTTAAAGTCTTGAATAAATGGAGATATGCTTTGTTCTGGTACAGAAAATCTCAATGAAGTTAACAGGAAAATTCTCCTTAAGTTTAATAAATTAATTCAATGTCACTGCAAAAAAAGTTCCAAAGAGTTTCCAGGGATTTTTTTTGTACTTGGAAAAAATACTAGAATTTATACATAAAAACAAATGTGTGATTAGATACAAAACATTTCTGGAAAAGAATACTGATATGGAGGGAACAAATATTAAAAAGTTTAAAGCTTCAATATAGGAAAAATTAAAAATAAACCCAAAGACAAACAGGAATTTAATATATAATAAATACATCTTTATTAAAATCAGTGTAGGCTGAATGAAGCTGAATGTGAGCATAATGGAGGGAGGAGGGCTGGGGGTACAAATGAAACCAGAAGGAAAGATGGACGATAAAGACTGAAATGGTATAATCCAGGAATGCCTAGAGTGTGCAATGATAGTGACTAATTGTACAAATTAAACAATGTTTTTGCATGAGGAAAAATAAATCAGGTTAGGGAAAATGGATTGTTCAATAAATGATTTTAGAACAACTGGGCCGGTATGACAGTAGCAACCCCCACTTGTGACATTCAACAATGTTTCTAGATGTTGCCAAATATCTCCTGGGGGGTGTGTGGGGTGGGGGGGTGGACAATAAACTCACCCCTCACTGACAACCACTTGATACGTATGAATGTGAGACAGAGTGCTATGAAGTGCTATGAAGAAAAATAAAGTTGGGTGAAGGGAGAGGGATCGGGTGGAGGCATGTGTGGAAAGACAAGTGCTCTCTGAAAAAAATGACATTTGAACAGTGACCTGAAGTTAAGTGAACCTGCTGCTATATGAAGGAAGAGAATTCTTGGTGGAGGGAACAGCAAAAACAAAGACCTGAAACAAGAGCATAGCTGGCATGCTAGAGGAATAGTGAGGAAGTTAGAGTGGTCAGAACAGAGTGACAAAGAAAACAAAGTTTCATAAAGTAAAGTCATAGAGGAAGTCAGGAACCAGACCTTTTGGGGCCTCATCACCCATGGTAGAACTTTGAATTTTACCTTGTAAAAAATAAAAACTCCCTGAAGGGTTTTGAGAGAAAACTGATACATCTTACAGTAATATGGAAAAGGAGTAAAAATAGCTAAGGATCTTATGAAAAAATAATTGACTTCACTGCTAATTAATTCATTGGATTTTTAAAAATTATATATTACTTTTTTCATCTAGCAGATTTTCAAAGATTTAAAAGTTGAAATACCTAGTACTGGTGAATCTTTCAGTAGACAGGCTCATTTCTCCACTTCTAATGGAGGAAATTTGGTACAAGTTCTTTGGAAAGCAATTAGTCAATATTTATTAAAAATTTAAGATTAACAACATTCATTTCACTTAAAATGAACCTAATATACAGATCTACTCACAATATGTGCACATCCATATAATAAAATGACTTATTGTTTGAAATAGCAAAAACAGCATTTTACTCAGTATTCACTAATATTTGACTGGTTATATAAATTTTAACAAATTCATATAATAGAATGCTGTGCAGTAATAAAAAACATTATGGTAGGTCTATATAGGCTGATAAGGAGTGATCTTCAAAAACTATTGATAGTTAAAAAAATAATAATAAACCTAGGTACAAAAGAAGCTTATGGTATAATTCCATTGTTGTTAAAAGAATTTAAAAAGTATATGTGGACCCCTGTCCCAATCAAGATGGTGGAATGAGATACTTCAGGGTTCTGTCTCTTCACAGAAATTTTAAACAACCAGTAGGAATTGGCAGACATATCTTCCTCAAAGCTCCAGAAGACAAAGGACTGCAGTAACAGGACAAGCACGGAATCAAGAAAAAGGCCACTTAAATGTGATAGGATTTCATGGTACCCTGGCTGGCCCCTTCCCCACCACTTACCACCTTGGCAGAAAGCTGGTCCATGCTCCTGGGATGGATCCCTGGCCCAGATTTTGGAAGAAGCAGAGCAACTTATGTGTACATACTGGGAGCATGTATGGCCGAACCAATCTGTCTGGTGGTGGCCTGAGGGACTTGCTGTCCCAGAACTTGCCCTGCATACAAATGGCAGTTCACAGTTCCTACAAAACATACTATGTGAGAGCAGTCAAGTCATGTTGCCTGGATCAAGGGATTGCTTGTGTAGAGCATACAGTGCAGTGCCTGAGACAATGAAGAAACTGTTTCCTAGAAAGGAAGGGGCATTTTGATTCAAGTAAACAGGGGGGATATCCAGGTGGATACCCAAGAAAAAAGGCATGTGTAGCTAGGACCAGGAAAACTTTGGCCTAGAGCTATTCTCCAAATTCATTTTATGGATAGCCCTGAAGGAGAACACAGGAACACTTGTACAAGTTAATCTTCAAAGACTGGGAAAGATGTTTTCTTTTTTTCCTTCTTTCGGCATTCAAGAAAAACCAGGTCATAACACTAACTGAACACAAGCTTAAGGAATAGATGCCTCAGAGTCTAAATTTCTGTGATAACACATTATAATGTGAAAATGTCCAAGTTTCAACAAGAGTTTACAAAACATACAAAGGAACAAGAAATGATGGGGAATGGGGAGTTAATGCGTAATGGGTGTAGGGTTTCCATTTGGGGAGATGAGAACACTTTGGTACTAGAAGGTGGCGAGGGCACTGCAATTTTGTGAATGTGATTAATACCACCGAATAGAGTTTTCATTTGCTAATGCTGCCAGAATGCAGTATACCAGAAATAGGTTGACTTTTATAAAGGGGATTTATTAAGTTATAAGTTTACAGTTCTAAGGCCATAAAAATGTCCAAACTAAGTCATCCAGGAAAAGATGCACTGACTCAAGAAAGGCCAAATGGCATCCAAGATTTTTCTTTCAGCAGGGATGGCACATGGCTAGCATTTGAGATCTTTGTTCCTAGTTTGTTGCTTTATGCTTCTGATTCCAGTGACTTCCTCTCTAAGTGCCTGTGGGCCTTCACTTAGTTTCCCTGAAGCAAAACTCTGGGTTCTGACTTGCTTAGTGTCTCATGGGATGGCACATAGTGACATCTACTAGGCTCTGCATCTCCAAATGTCTGTATCTAGGTGTCCGCTCTCTCTTGATACTCCAAGCATCTCCAAATGTCTGTGTCTGTCAGCTCTGGTTCCTATCTAGGCACTCTCTTGGCATCTCCTGGGGCTTCTGCATTTCCAAACTCTTTGTCTGTCTGCATTTGAGGTTTTTCCAAAATGTTTCCCTTCTAAGGGACTCCAGTACACTAATCAAGACCCACCTAGAATGAGCGGGGTCACGTCTCAATCTAATCAAAAGGTCACACCCACAATTGGATGTGTCACATCTCCACTGGTGGATCTGGATATCCGGGGGCAGGGTAGGAGGATGTTGGAGTTCTCTGGATAGGGTTTGTATGATTCTTTTAACTACCCTATATGTTTAAAAGTGTTTCAAAGTAAAAAGTTTTTTAAAGGATGCGTGCGTTTGCTTTGAG
This sequence comes from Myrmecophaga tridactyla, assembly GCA_004026745.1. Lineage (NCBI taxonomy): Eukaryota > Metazoa > Chordata > Mammalia > Pilosa > Myrmecophagidae > Myrmecophaga > Myrmecophaga tridactyla. The sequence continues at coordinate 47,104 of PVIY010007123.1, forward strand.
CATATTCATTTCTTTCCAATTACATGGTATCATGATCAGGTTCATGTGTCAACTTGGCCAAGTGTTGGTACTTGTTTGTCTGGTTGGGCAAGTGCTGGCCTGTCTGTTGCGACGAGGACATTTCATAGAATTAAATCATGATCATGTCAGCTACATCCACAGCTGATTCCATCTGTAATCAGCCAAAGGGGAGTGTCTTCTGCAATGAGTGATTCTTAATCTAATCACTGGGAGCCTTTTAAGGAGGATTCAGAAGAGACAGGCTCTTCCTGTTTCAGCTGGTGAGCCTCTCCTGTGGAGTTCATCCAGACCCTCCATCAGAATCGTTGGCCTCACAGCCTGCCCTGTGGATTTTGGACTCTGCGTTCCTGCGGTCATGTGAGACACTTTCATAAATTTTATATTTGTGAGTGTTCCCTGTTGATTCTGTTTACACATGGTTTATTCCCTATAATATCCATGAACATAACAGTATGAATGGTTCCTTTTGTGTGGATGCTTGATTTTCAGAACATTGCTTATTTGTAGATTTACATTGGGGGACCATGCTTTTTTTGAGGTATTACATGCCTTACATTTATATATACATATATATATTTTTTGTAAAGGTAAGTAATTTTAATATACATTTATCCATGGAAAAATTTTAAATGGCTATCCAAATAAACACTTGAAAAGAAGATTAATGTCATTAGATATTAGGAAAATATAAATCAAAATCACAATCAGATGCAACTTCACACACACCAGGATGGCTACTGTTTGAAACAATCAATTAGGCAGGAAGGCAGGCAAGAAAGAAGAAATTATGAGTGCCTAACAGGATGTAGAGAAATTGGAATTATAATTCCTCTGGAAGGTGGATATTAAAAATAGTGCTGCCGCTGTGGAAACATTTTGACACTTCCTCAAAAAGTTAAAAAATCAAATTACAATAAAACACTGCAGTTCCATTTCTAGGTGTCTACCCCAAGTTATTTGAAACAGGCACTCTAACACATATTTGTACATACAACGTTCATAGCAGCATTCTTCAAAATGCCCAAAATGTGGGAACAACCCAACTGTCCACCAACAGTTAAATAGGTAAATAAAATGTGGTATATTCAAACAATGGAATAGTCATCACCAAAAAAATGAAGCTTTGATAAATGCTAAAACATTGGTGAATATTTGAAACATTATGCTGAGTGAAACAAACCAGACACAAAGGCATAGCCACTGTATGACTCCAATTATATGAAATATCTATATTGAGAAAATACGCAAATTCATTGTGAAAGAAATTAGATTGCAAGTTACAAGGTTCTACCAGAAATGATTAGTTATGGTCAATGGTACAAACTTCTGTTTGGGTTGAGAAAAGTGTAGCAATAGCAAACATTTCAAAATTAATCACCATAGCTGAATTGTACAGTTAAAAATTGTTGGATTTTTGAAAGGTCGTGCTATGTGTATGTTGCCAGCCTCAATAAAATTTTTAAAAAACAAAAACTTAAAAGCCCTTACTATTTCTTGTACAGAGGGAATTAATGGTTACTCTTAGGCTCCACAGAAAGAGCTTTTAGGTCTGATTATCCTAATAATACTACTACTAACAACAACAAAAACAACTAACTTTTGTACCTGCAGTGATAGTTCTTTGGGGGCTAAGTTTCCTGACTCCCTGGAGGAAAATACTTCTGCCGGTGGACATAATGAAAGTTTCACTATACTTAAATTTATGTAAAATAACATATTTTAGGGCATTTCTAAAGCTGCTGGCCTATCATATCATGTTTTGTAGGTCAGTTCCATTTCTCAGCTTGATAAATCTTATTTCAAATCCTTGTCATGACCTTTGAAATTGACATAGTCTTGCCTTTCCTTTCATATTCAACAGATCGAATCTTGTTCACCAAATAAATTGGAAACATTTAGAGGTAGTTACTGTCCACAAAAAATTTTAAAATACTGCTGAGATAATATCAGTTGTTTATGTTACCTGTCCCCTAATGGGTTGTGAATTATCTTTAATCCAAGCCATATTCTTTGATTGGATGCTATCTTATTTCCTATATCATTAATTTATCTTTAATTACTCTTCAATGTGCATTATCATTTAGCATTTAGAAATGTTCCAATATCTCTCATTCTGAAATTTGCATAAAAATGAAAACCATTTTTGTCTCATTTTATTTTCAGTCATTACCATCTCATCTTATTTTTTTTTAACATTTGTTCCCCCTATTATTTATTTATTTTTAATCCATATGTTTTACTTGTCCATCAATAAGGAAGAGAAAAGGAGCATCAGACACAAGGCTCTTATAACCACACAATCACATTGCCACAGCCATATCATCATGCAGTTGTCTTCAAGAAACATGGCCACCGGAGCACAGCTCCACATTTTCAGGCAGTTCCCTCCAGCCTCTCCCTTACATCTTAGCTAAACAGGTGATATCTATTTAATGCATAAGACTAACCTCTAGGATAACCTCTCGACTCTGTTTGGAATCTCTCAGCCACTGAAATTTTATTTTGTCTCATTTCGCTCTTCCGCCTTTTGGTCATGAAGATTTTCTCAATCCCTTCATGCTGAGTCCCAGCTCATTCTAGGATTTCTGTCCCACGTTGCCAGGAAGTTCCAAACCCCTGGAGTCATGTCCTACATAGAGAGGGGAAGGGCGGTGAGTTTGCTTGCTGTGTCGGCCGAGAGAGAGAGAGAGAGAGAGAGAGAGAGAGAGGCCACATCTGAGCAACAGAAGAGCTTCTCTTGGGGTTGACTCTTAGGTCTAATTTTAAGTAGTCTTAGCCTATCCTTTGTGGGATTAAGTTTCATATGAATAAACCCCAAGATAGGAGGCTCCGCCTTTTGCTTTGGCTGTCCCCACTGCCTGTGAGAATATCAAGAATTCTCCACTTGGGAAAGTTGAATTTTCCCCCTTTCTTACCATTACCCCTAGGGGACTCTTACATTTATATTTCAATATAATTTCATGATAAAAATTATTTTATAAGAAGAAACTCTATGTATTAGGATATGGTTAGAAAACTCCTGGATGATACAAAACAAACTGTTAGCAATGGTTATCTCTGGGTAGAGGAAGTAGAGAGAAGTGAGGAGATTGGAAGATTATGTTTCATTTCATTTTTTACCATGTGCATATTTTCCATAATATTGATGATAATGTAAATTAAAGCAAGAGAATAAAATCTTCCAAAATACCAGTGGCATTCCTTAAGCAGTCTTGACGCTAGAGGTCTTTGAACTCCTGCCTCCTGAGTGGGTCTCCAATTCCTGGTCTAGGTTTATTTCTTGTAAATAATGACAAGTTTAGTTTTCCCAGTTTTGATTCTCAGTTCTGTAAGACCTTAATAGCATTCACTCTAGCTTTTGCTCCTCCTTATGTTCCAGGTAACCACCCAACATGATCTAACTTGTAACCTATCAACCTGCAAAACTGGCATTGAAACCTGCTCTTCCATGAAGGGTCTGATACTAGTTTCATAAAACATCAAAATACAAGCAACGTTATCATGCTGGCAATGCTATTTTTAAGTAATAATATCAATAGAATAGACTTTATTAAGATGCTCAATAACTGTATTGCATCCAATTTAGAGTTAAAGATAAAATGTGCTTGTCATTGTCATGTTTTTATTATCTATCTGAAATTGTAAGATTACTATGGATCATATACAGTTATAGCAGATGTTTATCTAACTCAGAAGATTCATTCACACCATCAACTAACACAATGATCATGTAATAGAAATGAAGTTGATAATTTTTTTCTTACCGGACTTCTTACTGGCCCCTTTTTAATGCCACACAGGCCACAGAGCATATGGCAATATTGATTCAGAGTGACCTGGGAGAATTTCCTGTCTGTCTATTTCCCAACCCTCATACCCTTAATTGGTTTCCTCTCACCATTCTTAAATACCACTTTCAGGGCTGTTACTCCCATCCCACCCCACAAGTCTGGGTTGAGTGCTTTTCATCCTTGCTCCTATGAGAGCGTACCCTGAATTTTTAACACATAGCCAGTAAATGATGTTGTTCCTGACGATTTCACAAGAAAAAACAATGTATGTAGGTGTGCAAGTCAATTTTTTTATGTCCAAATTCATTTCATGCTTTTCCTAACCTTTATTTTTACCTTTATTTCTAACATCTATTTCTGAACAGAATTTTCTAGATAAAGACTTCCTGATTTGTTGACATCTTCTGACTGAATGACTGTCAAGATACCTACATAGCCTTTTCTTTTCTTTTTTTTTTTTTTGGTGGTGGTGGGCTTTTTTGCATGGCCTGGGAATCAAACCCAGGTCTCCTGCATGGAAGGCAAGTATTCTACCACTGAACCACCCGTGCACCCGGACCTACATGGCTTTTATACTCTATTCAGCTCCAAGTGGATAAACACTCAAATGGGAAAAAACATAATCATAACCAGCTTAAACATCATGTTTTTTTTCTACTCTGCTAATATCAGTAGTGGTATTATAGCTCCAATTAATGGTTTGCTGCAGCCAAAATACAGTTATTATTTTTTCAGTGATTATATTAAGACAACTTTAAAATGATTATTCAGGTTCCCTACACTTTAAAGACAGATGGGATTCTACAAATGGGTTGACAAGCTAATTCGGCAAAACCTTACTTACTATTTCAATTACAGAATTGCAGCAATATTACCATGGAAAACAAGTTCTCCAACTGACCAAGTCAAAAGCTTTCAGGAAGGAAAAAATTGCTATAGTAATTATTATTGTGGTTTGCTGGGCCTTGTCAAATAATAACATTCCAGATCATCATTGTACCAAAAGATTGGATTTTTGTATTCAGTTTTTGAACATTTGGAGATATTTTAGCGATGTCTTTCCTACTTTATGAGCTTCATTACAGAACTTATGAATTTTTGTTTTGCCTGCGCGTGTTCAGGTTGCATAGAGAATTCTCTACCCTCCTAGCATAAAACGTGCTTATGGACCAGGACAGATAGAAAACTAAAACATGGTGCATTCCTTGGGAAAATTCATTAACTTCAGGACTTCAGGTAATGCATTAATTCTCTACTTTAACAGTTTTGTAAGTTTGGGGGTTCACATATTGAGTAAAGAAGGATACTTCCATGGGCAATATTTCATATATAATAAAACTCACTAATAAGGTAGAAGGTAGGAGATATTAGCAAGAAGACTGATTAATATGCAACTGGCCTTAGAAGAACTGCTACTTATATGAAAATCTGATTTATCTGAGATGTAAGAGAAAAAGACTGAATTTTTACTTGTAAGCATAATTATTATTGGTAAGTAACAAAGACTGCATAAGTCTTACAAAAATAAAATTACATGAGAAATTGAAATGGTTTTAACATTTTAAAATGATGTTCTTAAATTTAAGGTACATATATTTGCAACATGAATGGAAAGTTTTTTAAATCTAATTTTAATTAACTGCTTTGTAAGCTTTGTATTTTGTAATAAGAATAATAACTGATGACTACTAATAAATAGGTAACATATTGCTAATTTTTCCTTGTTTAATAGTTATATAATCTTATCAGCTCTGGCTAAGAACAATTACTTACAATTCTCAAAACTACATTCAATTTTTTCTTTTCAAATCCTTTTATAAAATGACATCTCTAAAGCTATAAAACAGCAAGAGGAGAGAACCTGATTTTGAACCAGTTTTATCTCTCTCTATATGCTTCTGATATGCTCTTTATAGAACTCCCTTTGAAGTACTGTGTTTTAGTTTGTTAAAGCTTGCAGACTGCCATTATACCAGAAACAAAATGACCTTAAAAGGGGAATTTACTAAGCTGCAAGTTTCCAGTTCTAAGGCTGTGAAAATGTCCAAATTAAGGCACCAACAACAAGTTACCTTCACTCAAAAAAAGCTGATGCCATCTGGAACACCACTGCCAGCTGGGAAGGTACATTACTGGCGTCTGCTGGGGTCTTTGTCTTCTGGACACCTCTGTCAGCTGGGAAGAACATGGCAACATCTGCTAGCTTTCTCTCCTGGCTTCTCATTTCATAAGGATTCCCCAGGGGCGTTTTCCTTCTGCGTTTCCAAAGGTCTCTAGATATGTGGGCTCTAAAGCTTTTCCCAAAATGATTCCCTCTTAAATGACTCCAGTAAACAACAGCACCTTGAATGGGTGGAGACCTTTCTCCTTGGAAACCACCTAATCAAAAGTTACCACCAACAAATGGGTGGGTCACATCTCCATGGAAACAATAAAAAAGATATCACCCAACAATATTGAATGAGGATTAAAGAACATGGCTTTTCTGGGGTATATAACAGTTCAAACCAGCACATAATGATAGGCCAAAAGATAGAAAAGGAACACAATAATCATCTTAGCCAGAGGTCATGAAGGCCCAGAGTAGAGTGGTTGTTATTCAGAAGGCAGATAGAAATAGTATGAATAAGGAATGAGCAGAGCTTTAAGACTAATTGGTATAGGTGACAAATGAGACGGAAGGATAAAAGAGACTCCCAGATTATGAGTTTATTAAAGCAGCAAAGTTAACAAATATTTGTAATGTGAGGAAAATCAAAACTATGTATAAGATAATAGTTGTAATTTAAAAGTCCACTGATGGAGAAAAATACATAACAGACAACTACCATTAAGTTAATAATGCTTTTAGATGAAATTGTAATTTATGAATCAGAACAGCCCTGCAACCATTTATATTGTGCACTGCTTAGATGCACTGCATGCTGACGTTGATATGAATCCCACAGCTGCTGTTGTGCCATACACAACCTACTCCACCATACATAGCAGTTGTGACAATCACATCGACTTACCTTTGGAAATAACTGAGCGAAACTTTGGAGACCTCATTTATTCAGTACTCAAAAACTATCTAGTTCAAAATGACTTCAGGAGTGACTTACAAAGGCTACTTAATTCCCCAAGGGATGGTCATCCAAAGATAAATTACCAATGGGAGGAGGAGAAACAGGAGGATTATGCTATTGTGAACAATAATGAGAAAGTTTATAGAAATAAGCACTCTTCTCCCTACCAATTCCCTGGTCCTCTCTGCTTTCTAAGCTAAAGTAGAAGCTGAGAAGTATCTGCTCTACTGTATTAGTCTCCTAAGGCTGCCATAACAGATACCGCAAAATTGGTGTCTTAAAACAACAGAAAATTTATTGTCTCATATTCTGGAGTCTAAAAGTATAAAATCAAGGTGTCAATGGGTGCAGGCTCTCTCCAACAGCTCTAGGGAAGAATCCTTTCTTGACTTTTTATAGCTTTTGGTGGCCCCTGGCAGTCCTTGGCATTTTTTGGCATATAGCTGCATCACTCCAATCTCTGTGTCCATCTCCACATGGTCTTCTTCAATGTGTGTCTCTCGTGCGTCTTCCCCTCTTTTTATAAGGACACTATCATTGGATTTAGGGCCCACCCCAATCCAATATGACCTTATTTTAACTAATTACATCTGCAAATACCCTATTTCCAAATAAGTTCGTAGTCTGAGGTTCAGAGTGGATGTTCATTTTAGAGAGATCCTATTCAACCTATTACATTACCTATGTGAAAAACTGAATATTTCACAGGCATGCTCTCATAAAGCTTAAAGAAAATGTTACATTTTTACAGCTGCTGAGTTTTGCAAAGGTAAAAAAAAAAAAAACAGTATGTTCTGACTTTGAAGCTCAAACAGGAAAATAATCCCAAGGTTGCAGTGGGGGTGGTTAGCAAAAATGTTTTCTTTGAACAGATTGGCACAGGGCATTAAAATAAAAAAGATGTTCAAACTTTCCTACTTTAACCTATTGAGAACATAGCTTTCCCATGAGTATTGACTTGTACATGCATTCTTTTGACGTATCTTTCCCTACATGTGATAGACAAGTACTGCTTTTATTTCATTATGAAAGAAGGAAATGCAGAAAGGAAGATAGGACTTGGTTCTGCTGGCTTGTTATCTGACTCTTTCTTTTCATAAAACAAAATCCTTTTATTTTGTTGTTAATTGATATTTAAATTGCACAATTAACTATTATCTTGACATTTCATTTCTTTTTCTAGTTCAGCAGATTCATTCATTGAAGCATGATTGAAATATTTTATCTAAAATATCCTGATCACTCATTAATGTAGAATAGATTCTGCACATTTTTAAAACATTTGTTTATAATTATTTTTGAGGTTTATATAAAATTATTGATTTTTAAAAAATCATCATGAATTTTTTCTACACATGAATTCTTTTTCCTTTGCACAAAAAATAGGAAAGAGGTAATGTGAGAATGGATTTCATATTTATGAAACTATCCTCTTTCTTACTTTTTGTTGCTTTTACATTTTCATGTAGCAATATAAAGGAAAAATTTATGATTGTCAGAATTCAATATTTCTTATATAAAGAAAAATTTCTTCTGCTATCTAAATTAAATAAGAACAAAAAGCTATACCTAGCCAGAGTAATAGGGGCTAGTAGTAAAGAAATAAGTGAAGCTTTGCCTCTGTTATTGAAGTACTGAACAGACTAGTGATAAAAAAATAATTATAATATGTTGCATGTTGCAATGGTGATATTTACATATTGCTATGACATTATGGGAGACAAGTTGGTCAGAGAGGGCTCCACTGGGGCAGTAACACAAGCCATGTCTGTAAAGGTAAGAAAGACTTTGTCAGGCAGAGAATAAGTTCAAGAAAGATATCTAGATGAAATAAACAGCAGTGTTAACCCATGAAATGGTAAGAAATTTGTGGAGTCTGTTTTAGTTTGCTAATGGTGCCAGAATGCAATATATCAGAAATGGAGCAGCTTTTAAAAAGAAAATTTGTTAAGTTACAAGTTTCTAAGTCCATAAAAATGCCCAAACTAAGGCATCCAGAGATAGATGCCTAGACTCAAGAAAGGTCGATGTTTGTCACATGGGGAGGCATGAGGCGGGCATGTGCTGGTCCTTGTTCTAGTTCCGTTGCTTCCAGTTTCTGATGCCATCGTTTCCCTCTCTAAATATTTGTTGACCTTCACTTGGCTTCTCTGGAACACAACTCTGGGTTCTGGCTTGCTTAGCATCTCATGGGAGGGCATATGGTGACATCTGCTGGGCTCAGCATCTCCAAACATCCATATCTAGGCATCTACTCTCTCTGTCAGCACTCCAAGCATCTCCAAATGTCTGCATCTCTGTCAGCTCTGAAGCAACTCCAAAATGTTTCCCCTTTTCAAGGACTCCAGTAAACTAATGAAGACCCACCTTGAATGGGCAGAGACACATCTTAGTCTAATCTGTTATGCCCACAATTAAGTGGATCAATCTCCATGGAAACAATCTAATCAAGAGATAACACCCTAAAATATTGAATCAGGATTAACCAAACATGGCTGTCCCCATAAGATTGGATCAGGATTAAAAAAAAAACAAGCATGGGTTTTCTGGGGTGCATAATAATTTCAAACTAGCATAGCAGCAGATGGAATATAGTAGAAGATGATAAAGTAGATTGAGATTAGGTTGTGATGTGCTCTGTCCATGTAGTAAAGATAATAATTTTCAAATAATAAATCGATGCATTTTAATGCCTCTTTAAAGCATGATCCTTTGAATTATTCCACTGCCAAAGTCCAGCTATGAATCTTATCACTGTAAAGAAAGGGAAATATTTTAGAATAAAGTGGCTTTGATTAGCTTTGAGTCTCAAAGCAGACTTTCTTGACCTCTTCAGGAAGATAGTAATTGAGATAACCAAGTTTTTTAGGGAAGAGAAAAGAATTTACTAAAATTCCTAGATCTTTCTCCTAATATTTCAGAATTCAACCTGGATAGTTTGTGTAAGTGAGATCCAGTCAGGTTAAGATGGATAAGTCTGCCCCTCTTCATCTGCATGGATTATGGCAGGAAGAAAAGAGATAGGGAGAGCAAGGAGGGTAGGCAGCAGGATGCATGTCTTCATCCTCCCTTCAGTTCATGCTTTGAGGCAGTAGAGGAATTGGAGATGCAGATGAAGAGTGAAAGGCATTTAGAAAAATGAAAAAATTTTACAAAGACCAAGGACATTGGGTTAGTAACTCGCTGTCTAGGAGCAGTGTTGGGAAGTCCACAGGCTGAAGAGAACCTCAGCCTTTACTCAGCATAGTTTCTAACATGGCGTGGGAACCATGGTGTATAGGTGGTGGTAGATGATGGTCATGTAAATAAACCTAAAGCCCATACCCTGGCCTCTCATGGACTGTGCTTGCCCTACAAGAACCCCCGAAGTTCCTGCATGCTTCAGGGAGGAAACCCGAAGGGGTTGTAAGTGTCAGTAGAGAGGCACAACCTGGGGCACTAGAGAGGACACTCTGTTAGAGGATTTTAAGGCAGGGAAATTGGCCACGTTTCAGAATTGAATGCTACCACATCACCCTAAATATTACACCCCAGTGGTCACCAGTCCAGTGAGAATATGCATTTAGCCTTTTCACAGCAGAGATTAGTCTGTCAACTTACCAATATATATTTTTTTGAGTAGCTAGATGCTTTGAGGTATGTAAACAAAGATGAGAAAAACAGGTAGAGCCCTCCGATGAAGTGATTTCTAAGTTAAAGCCTTAATTATAGGAAGGAGGCAGTATATGCAGGGGAAGATCTAGAGTGGGCTGGAGTCCTGTGAATGAGAAGGATAGCAGTGGAAGATGAAATTAAAAATCTGGGTAGAGGCTGGGAGATGTAAGGTCTAAAAAGTTTAGATTTTATTCTGGTTACAGTAGGGAGTCATTGAAGGAATTCATGAAGGAGAGTGATATGATCTGATTTACACATTTGAAATATACTTCTGGTTGCTGTATAAAGGATGAAACAGTCATAAGGAGCAAAAGTGAAAACAGAAAGACCATTCAAGAAGCTATTGTTGTAACCCAAGTACGAAATGAAAGAGGCTTAGATTAGGTTGTAATAGTGGAGGTGATGAACATTGATGGATTTGGTGGGTGTTTTGGAAGAAGAGCCACTAATCTTAATGATGGATCAAACTGTGATGTGAGACAAAGAAAGGAATGGAAATTGTTGTTTTCTGCTACCATGAAAAATGGGTACAGAGGCATTCATTGAGATAAGGAGAGTCTGATGGGAAATAAGTGGATTTGGGAAGAGGAGGAATTGATTTTGTTTTGGCTATGCTGAGTTTGAGGTGCCAATTAGACGTCTATGTGGAAATATCAAGTTGGGTGTCAGATATACAAGTCCACAGCAGGAGAATTTAGGGTTAGTGAGGGGAAATCAGTCTACAGGACATTCACAGCATATAAATGGCATTTAAAGCCAAGGGGCCAGGTGAGGTCATCTAGACAGGAAACCAGGAACTTCCCCTCGCCACTACAAGATCATGTTGGCTACATTACCCCTGCTCCCACCCTAAAGTCTCTTAGGAGAGGAATAGTGGAGGGAGAAGAAACACGAGAGACTAGGAATTCCTACCTTAAGAGACTACACATTTACACAAAGAGATGTTTACAATTATTTTATTGGAATCTGCTTAATGGTTTAGGTTAAATTTAGGTTTTCTTTTACCTATCATTCAATGAATGAAGGCTTATGGGAAATATCAGATCAGTCTTAGAAAAAATAAACTTGATTTCTCTTTACTCACTTGAGTATAGTGTGAATAAATCTGTGACCTTGCTTCATATATAATTTTTAAGTCCAACCATCCTTACTATTAATTATTTCTCTCCTGTAATGAAATTCATGGATAACATAATTGGCCTATACATGGTTTCAAAAAAATCTATATGTTTAATGTCATAAAAAAGAGAAACAAAAGGAAATTATAATACTATAGTAAATTAATGTGAATTTCAGTATGTTCCATGCTCAGGTACAGCTACACTGGAAAACATGAAGTATTCAGATGTTTGTATCTATATGTAGATTCACCATAAATGTGACCGCCACAAATGCAGGTGCATTTTTGGGAACTCAAATACCACAAGCAGTATCTGCCATCAGTTACCTGATCCTGTAAAATGGCAAGGAACATTTGTAAGGGTCTGAAAAAAAACAAAGTACATTATCCCTCAATTTATACAATAGTACCATTCATGGAAAGTGCTTATTTATATGCTTAAATTCACTTAAATGAATTTCTGGGGAAATTTGAAAGCTATGCAGATTGTAAATTTTTCATTGAACAAGAAAGTCCATGCATTACAGAACATTTATCCTTTCTGGCATCTGCCCAATAAAAGTCAGTAGTACCTCCAATCTTTGTGACAATTGAAAGTGTATCTATAAATTTGCAAATACCCTTAGGGAGCAGGTCCACTTCCACTGAAGACCACTATTTAAGTAACCTCAAACTGTTTTTTTAGTTAATAGAGAGACAATGAAAAATTATAAGCAGAAAGGTATTCAGACACTGATGTTTGGGAAGATACCACCAAAGGCATTGTATAGATTGAAATGGGTGGAAACTAGTGGCTGAGAGTTCTTTTCAGAGGCTGTTGCAATATTTCAGATAATAGATCATAAAAACCTGGGTTAAGATTAAGGCATCATAAAGAGAGAAGAAGAATCAGAACCTGGAGAAAATATAAAGCAAAATGAAAAATTTTGAAAGTCAGTTAGGTATACATTAGGGAAGGGAGAAGAATGCAGGATCATGCTGAGCTATCTAATTTGGAAGACCAGGTTAAAGATGATAGCATTAATCATATGAATAAATACGTGAAGAAAAGCGGATTTGAAGGGCAAGAGGATGGAAGATAAGTGAATAAGTTTAATTTCATGCATTAGAAGCTTAAAGGGTCTGCAGGACAGTTTTCCTTCTACGCAATTTAGAAGGATTAATTCATTCAATATGTACTTATTGACGACCAACAGTTTTCCTGGCACTGGGTTTGTAGCAGTAAGATGATCATGTTCCCTGCCTCAGGTAACCTACCATTTGTTAAGAGAGAAAGATATTTCAACTAATAATTAATTATATACCTAATTATCTAATTATGATTGAAGTTAGTACAGTTGTGATTAGTGCAATAAAGAGTTTGGGATTCAATGAAAAGTGAACCTAATTAGTCTGGGCAACAGGGAGACGCCTCTTCTTGAGAGGCTCCATCTCCTTTTATGCTCCCACACTTTTTTAGGTCTCTCTGCATTGCTAAGGTCTGACACTGGTTGAAAATCATTGCAATGAAATAATGTTCAATTTCCTCAGCCATTGTCTTCTTATGGTCTGTGAGACAGGCCTTTATTATCTTTATTATCTATCCATCATAGCTTTCATGTGAGAATGGGGGCTGTTACTCTTCCATGGATAGAATGCCCACACGTGAACCCATTGGGAAAAAAAGAAAATAATTTCCCCTCTGCATCCAGACTCCTTACTACCAAAATCCTCTAACATTAGGAAGGGTTGTGACAGTAACTGACGTTTTTGAGGTCTTATGTACTTCCATGGTACTGGCTCCTCACACCAGCTCCATCGAGTACACCTGGAAATGCCAACCTGACACTCAATCACCTCTCCTACCATTCATATAAAACTCCATCTCCATTTACCTGATTCATGTGGATATCTTACAGAAAAGCTGGTTCTTTCAGAAATTGTATAACTATCTATATAGGACTAATAAAGCAAAAAAGACTGTCTAACGAAGTTACAGAGTAGTACGAGCAAAATCAGCAGATCCTCAGCTGAAATATTCATGAGCATGCATGGCTGCACACAGCGCAGCTGGGAGGATTACCCAACACCATCATCATCATCCCCACCCTCCAATTCTCCAAAGGAGGCTGTATCCCAAAGGAATCCCTCTCCTCACACCTTATGAAGAAAAACTGGTCTGGCAATTTCTCAAATGAGATAAAAGTGTCAATTATTCTTAGGCAAAGGGAGGGAGTTACATAAAGTAGACATTAGTAAGTTATAAGATACCATGGATAAAATAAATTTCTTTTTGCTATAACCTGGCCAACTGGTGTTCATAATATCTGTCTTCAAATCACTCAGAATTGAATTAGTCAAGGGTCATAGCATCATCATAAGGAACATGTGAAAGATTTTCTGTTTTGTAATTTTCAGCGCCAAGCCATATTTTAAATATAATTTTAATTGAGAAGGCATTCTTCTCTAAATCATAGTTTGAAAAAATCAACATTTGTGTCATCTTTTGAATTTTCCCCTAGACCCAGATTATAGTTAGCATACACACACACACACAGAAAGAGAGACAGAGCGAAAGAGAGAGAGAGGTATATATATGACCTACTTTTAAAAATAAAATTAATCTAAAATGTTATTCTATTATAGGCTGCAGTGGAAATAAAAAGTTTAACATTTATCTGCAGTTTAAAAACATCTTACCAGATCTAAAAGATCATGAATTCATAAAGTCCCCAGCCATCTGGCAAATACATGGTAGCTCTGTTAAGAAAGATAATTAGAAAGTTTATGGAATCTTAACTAATTAAATGGGGGTGGTCCAGGAATGAAGAGGACAGTTATGCATCTGTAATATGCAACTTTGCTATTAGCATTGACAGTTTGAAGATTATAGATAGCTGCATCTCCTTGTAGAATATCTATGGCACATTTACAGGGGTGTACTTCATTTACTTCACTAATTAGAAAATTTGTGGAAAATTAGGTACTAAAATACTCTAAGTATTTGTAAGAAATAAAATATAATGTATATGTAAAAGTACAAATGGTTAAACATGTCATAGTTATTTTACAATCCCAGTAAAGATAGAATAAATTGCATTTCTTATGAGAGTTAGGTGTATCTTTTTTTTAACTAGCATTTCCATTTTGGTTACTAAAAATGATGATTATGGAAAACATTAAACGATCTTGATGACTTGGATCAGAAAACATGTAATGGTAAACAGATGCAGAAACTTAGTGCATGTATTCAAATCAAATGTATTTAGATAATGAAGTCTCACTTCGCTATAATCTCTCTGGGAGTCTCTATTCAAATTCCCAGATATGGGAACCTGGGAAACATAAGCTGATGCAATATTCTGAAAAATCCTTCAGGGAAAAGAACATCTACAAAACAAGCACATTAAATGAATTTTGCTCAAAAATTTAAACCAAAATATTAAAGCTAAAAGAGTAATATAAGATCATGAAAGTAAAATTATTTGTATTATCATTTAAAATCATTCTGTTTGTGGACTATGGTAATTAATTTCAAAAATATATTTCTTTTGTCTGAAACTTGAAAGCCATAATTATTTTATCTACTTTGGCTAAAAAGTATTGTTTTTTATAAATAGCATTTGACTTAATAAACATCATAAATCTAATCCCCCCACCCTACCTCAAGTATGGAATTATTTAAGTTAGTAAAAATCATGGTGTTATTTAAATAGCTCCCACTTTGGCCATACCCACTTGGGAAAAAAATTAAATCAAGGTTAATGCTCGTAATAAATCCCACAGGATTTAAGAATATTTTTATGAGTTTGAATATGAAAGTTCCTATGAGAAACATTTGCATTTTGCTCTGTATAAAAAAGCAAAGCACATTGTAAAGAGGTAGAGAGAAATCAATTTAAAACACTTCACCAAATTGTAACTCTTGGCTACCACAGGATTATGATAATACTTTCATTGACTAATAAACATGGAAAAAAACTTTTTTATTTTTAATGTAAGTAATTTTCTAAAAGTGTAAACATTCTTCACCCTAATCTTGGTTCACAATTTTAAAATGTTAAGATATGATAATTAGGCTACTTTCTGAATTAGTAGTAGAAATTAATCACTGCAACATTGGTTTCTATATTTTAATGTATCCATGGAAACAATTTGGTTCTATGAATTTGGCAAGATATAAAAATTTGTGATAATTTCTGTAATTAAAATTCTTATGTATTGTTATGTAGTATTCATATACTACTTTCTTGCACTGATTCAAATAGCAATCTCACAGAGTACTTAGAAAATTTAGAATCTTTACTATAATAAGAAAGACTCTTACATGTTACCTCATATGAAGCCTACATTTAAAATTTGTTTCAGAATTATAAAATCAAACATTCCTAAAGTAAAAGAAAAAAAATCATGTTTGTTATCCATCCATACTCCTTTGGTTGACTATTGTGTCTTTGCCCACTTCTATGTTTTTATTGTCTTGGTTTCCTTTTTCCTATTGATTTTAAGAGCCCTTTGTTTATTAGGATGCTGGCCCTTTGCTTGGCAAATGTTCTAGCTTATGTCATGTTTTACTGTATTTCCTTTTTAATATATTCATGATGATTTTTTCCATACAAATTTTATTCAGTAACTTTAGAATTTTCCATTTACTGGATTTGAATTTTCATAATATTCTTAAAAAGTCTCCCTTGCTTACCCATTTTTCTCTTTGTACACATTTGATTTCGTTTAATAAAACTTATGCCTTTGTTCCAGCTAAATTTAATTATAAAAATGAGAAAGGTAGATAGCTGTATTTCTAATTTTCCAAGTGGCCAGCTGCATATTTCAAAATCATTTATAATCTCTTTCTTCTGCTAACTTGAAATAATAACTTCTGTGATAGAACAATGACGTCCACAAAGATACCCACAGACCATATCCACAGACCTGAACCCCAGAACCTGTGAGTATGTTAGGTTACATGACATATTCATATAACCTAGTGGGGCTAAGGGGAAGCTGTCTGCAATATGTAATGTTTAACTTAATTAGCTGGAGGCTTAAAAGAGAGAGGTCAAAAGATAGCTCAACGTAGCTCAGCATACTTTGTCTTAGCATTCGCAGCTCAGTGCAGATGTTTGGAGATGCGGAAAGGAATCACCCCAGGGAAAGCTGGGGAGAGAAGGTCAGCAAACATTGCTCTGTGCCTTCCCGTGTAAGAGAGAACCTCAGATGAAAGTTAGCTGCCTTTTTTTCTGAAGAAGTATAAGTTTTTAGCTAAATAAATCCCCTTTTATTAAAAGCCAATCCATTTGAGAAAACCTTCTCAACCAAAAAGGGGAAGAGTGAAATGAGGCAAAACAAAGTGTCAACGGCTGAGAGATTCCAAACAGAGTCGAGAGGTTATCCTGGAGGTTATTCTTGCGCATTAAATAGATATCACCTTGTTAGTCAAGATGTAATGGAGAGGCTGGAGGGAACTGCCTGAAAATGTAGAGCTGTGTTCCATGTTTCTTGAAGATGATTTTATAATGATATAGCTTTCACAATGTGACTGTGTGAATGTGAAAACCTTGTGTCTGATGCTCCTTTTATCTATCTTATCAACAGATGAATAAAACATATGGAATAAAAATAAATAATAGGGGGAGCAAATGTTAAAATAAATTTAGATTGAAATGATAGTGATCAATGAAAGGGAGGGATAAGGGGTATGGTATGTATGAATTTTTTTCTGTTGTCTTTTTATTTCTTTTTCTGAATTGATGCAAATGTTCTAAGAAATGATCATAATGATGAATATGCAACTATGTGATTATATTGTGAATTACTGATTATATATGTAGAATGGAATGATCATAAGCTAAGAATGTTTGTTTGTTATATATTTTTTTAAAAATTGAAAAGTTAATTAAAAAAGGAAGAAACTTGCTTCACTGGTACTATTTAAGATATTTGTAATTTACAAGAATTTATTAATGCATTTGTATTTTGTTGTTGCTACAAATGAATTTTTCTAAACTACAAGAACATAAAAGCCAACTTAATATTTTACTTAAAGTTTATCCCACAGGAGGTAGAATTGTGTGGATTCTCTCCTTTGTAGAGAGTCTTGTGCTCTAAGGGTTTTGATTAAATATTGGCCAAGTCTCACAAATCATTTTATGAGATATTTATAAGTGGAGTGCTTAAAAATCTTAGTAACAGGTGTACTATTTTGTTTTGTAGTCTATGTCTAGAGGAAACTTTGAATTCATTTTTAATTAATATCTGTAAAAATATACCAATTGTACATGGCTCTTTCAGTCATTTTCCTTCATTGTACCAAAATTATTAGAATCATCCGAACATACTATGTGGACATATGCTGCTTATAATTCTTATTATTTAAATATTGTTATTAGTAATCACTTCTCCTGCTTTTCCTCCTAACCACATAACCCTGATACCCAATACAATAATGCCTAGTTGTGTAATTGCTGCATATCAAAGTGATTTACAGTATCAAAGTAATAATTATAGCTAATGTTCATTGACACTAATAAAATAAAATAAAATAAAAGCCAATCCATCTCTGGTATGTTGCATTCTGGCAGCTTTAGCAGACCAAAACTCCCTCCAAGCACATCAATGTGTATTACCAATCAGGGAAGCTTGCCCATGCTTCAATGGCTAGAGATTTTATTGGGGTCTCATTGCATAGGCATGATTGATTGAATCAATGTCAATGTGATTGAACTTAATCCCCAGACTCCTACCCGTCCCTGCATGTCAGACTGATATTACTTGACTCAACACTCACCCCCCTAATCACTTGCTTGATCTTTCTAGCATGATTAGACCCCATCCTAAGACTTCTAGTGTGGCTGGCCTCACCTTGAGTCATCTCATTAGCATAAACTATCAGATGTGGCCTGGGGCCCACCATGAATAATAAAAGGCATCTCTATTACAGGATATTCTGAAGATTTAGAGGTTAATCCTGGTTAAAGTAAAACTTTGCAACAACATTAAATTTAGGATCTCACTGTTTTATTGAGCAATTTATGAATCAGGCAGTATCTCATTCAGAACATAGAAGGGAGCTCTGACTAGGGAGTGGAAAAGTGGCAGTTCATATATATAGTAAACATGGAACCCAATGAGGAACTGTGCTGATTGGCTGATGTTAAGTTGCCATTTTATCTAGGGAGTTCTTACAAAGTGGGGAGTGGGTATACATTGATTAGTATGGTACACTGGTCCATTCTGATAAGCTCTCTCTCTCTACTGGACCAGAATTGGTTTATCACCAGGTGTTATTTATCTGCAATTCTGTTGGGTGCATCCTATTTCCTCAGAAAGCCTCCAAAAGTCAATTGCTTTTGTATTCTAGAAAATCCATTCTCAGAAAGGGGTCTTTTCCAACAATGCCCTGCGTGGGTGGCCATTTTATTTTACTTAACCCCAGGAACTGGAAGAAAGGGCAGATTTCTTTTTGGAATCCAAATTCCTTACTATGCATGCTGGTTTGAAGCTAACATACCCCAGAAAAACCATGCTATTTTAATCTAATCTTGTGGGTGCAGACATGTTGTGGGTGGGACTTTTGATTAAATTATTTCTGTAGAGAAGTGACCCAGTCCATTCAAGGTGGGTCTTAATGAGTTTACTGGAGTCTTTAAGAGAGCCCATGGAGAAGAGAGGGCTCAGAGCCGACACAGAGAGCAGACACCTAGACACAGATGCTTGGAAATACAGAGAGAGCCATTTGAAACCGGAGCCCAAAGAGAAGGACAGTAGACATTGCCATGTCCCTTCCCATGTGACAGAGAAACCCCAGACTCGATCAGCCTTTCTTGAGTGAAGGTGTCCTCCTGTTGGTGCCTTAAATTGGGTATTTTCAAGGCCTTAGAATTGTAACTTGTAACTTAATAAATCCCTTATATAAAAGCCAATCCATTTATGGTATATTTGCCTTCCGGCAGTTTTAGCAAAATGAAGCTATGCAAGAGTTAAAGTGACATTAAATTTCTAATTTAAGGAAAGTTTTGGCTAAAATAAAGGGCTCCCTTACTCTTAGACCTATGTACGTACAGCTACACTGCTTAAATGTGTAAATAATGAAAATTAGTAAAGGAATGAAGAAAAACCTTAAAAAATAGAGCAAATAAGTGAAGTCAGGTTGAGCTATAATAAATGAATAAAAGATGCAGCCTAAGAGTACTTTTTAGAGTTATGGTAGATTTATCCTAAGGATGTTTTTCTCTTTCTTTTTTTTTTTTTTTTTTGCATGGGCAGGCACCAAGAATGGAACCCGGGTCTCCAGCATGGCAGGTGAGAACTCTGCCACTGTGCCACCTTTGCCCACCCTATCCTAAGGATTTTCAGACAAATCATAATCATATCTTTTGCTTTTAGAACATAATTGTGTATGGATGTACCTGACATTATTAGAGCCACACACACAAAAGTAAATGGCCACAATAATGATGCCATAAGATAAAGCTTTTACTTATAAGAAGCTATAAGACTATCTGGAATTGCACAACCTTACTTTTCTACCAAAAGTATAATTTCCTTCTACATGAAGTTTGGACAAAACAACCTGCCATGACTATCAAGTATAGTTTAAGAAAGAGACTCATTCAAAATGTGTTGTCTTTCTCATCACATCTCTTCTAGTGTAGAGAAAGCATAAAGTATTATGCTTTAGAAGAATATTGAGAGACTTACAAGTCAAGACAATACTGTAAGTTTAGGCTTTTATGTACCCAAACAGCACCAAAAATATATCACAATAGAAAAAAATAAAATTAAAAGATAAAACCAAAAAGATCTAGTCAGACTCAAACATAAGATAACTATTTCCATGGATGAGAAGGCAGAAAAAAAGGCCACAAGCTCTGCTGGACTCTAAATAGAAAAATAAGCATTTGTGAGTGGAACTCGGTTCCTGAAGGTTGACAAGGACAGAAAATTCACCATATGAGATGGAGAACCCAAATCACATTCACTGCTCAAAGGTAGGGCCTGGGGTGGGACTCACGTTCTAAAAGGAGAATGGAAAAAGCATTGTTGTATCTGCTACTTTGGCTATAGCATATATGGAACTTCAGGCCCAGTAAGAAAGAAGAATAAGTAGTTTCCTGATCAGGAAGTGACTAGCTGTCTAGATGAATAAATCTTTAATATTGCCAATATTGCAAATAAAGACCACACAGAATATTTGACATTAAAGGAAAGTATAAAGATATCCTAAGCAAATTCTAATAAAAATAAAGTTATTATAGCAATATATTTGACAAAATTAAATAAAATTTAAAAACATTAATTGATAAAGATGATCCATAGATAAATCCCATTTTTTAATTTAATGTAATCTATTTAGGTCTTTCCTCTTTTTTCTTTATAAGTCATAAAATAGATTTGAATGTCATTGTTTTAGTTTGTAAGCTGCCAGAATGCAATATACCAGAAACAGAACAGCTTTTTAAAAAAGGGAATTTATTAAGTTGCAAGTTTACAGTTCTAAGGCCATGAAAATGTCCAAAGTAAGGCATCAAGAGTAAGATACCTTAACTCCAAAGAAAGGGCCAGTGAAGTTCAGGGTTTCTCTCTCTCAGCTGGGCAGGCACATGGCAATGTCTGCTAGCTTTCTTTCTTCATTTCATAAGGCTTCCCCCTGGGTTTTTCCTTCTGCAATTCCAAAGGTCTCTGGCTACGTGGACTTTGTTGGCTGTGTTGGCTCTAAAGCTTTTTTTCAAAAGCAACCCCACCTTGAATAGGTGGAGTCACATCTCCATGAAAACCATCTAATCAAAAGTTACCATCCAGAATTGAGTGGGTCACATCTCCATGGAAACAATAAAAAAAACCCTAACCAGCAATATTGAATGAAGATTAAAGAACTTGGTTTTTCTGGGATACAAAACAGATTCAAACCGATACAGTCATAAATGTGTCTTTCCTTCAAAGAAATAGCTTTGCACTTGGTGATTTTATCTAATGTTTCTTCATTTTTATTTTATTAATTTCTACTCTCATTCTTTTATTTCATTTGGTTTTTTTTAAAGGTTTATAGCATTGTTCTTTCCTAACTTCCTGAGTGGTTAAGTAGACTTAATATATTTATATTCAGCTTAACTTATTTTTAAATAAATGCATTTTCATTTAATTCTAAATATTTGGTCAATTAGATTCACATTTCACTTTTAACTTATAATTTAGTTTATCTTTGAGTTTACAAATGCATATACACTTTTTGTACATTTCTTATTGATTATAATTTAACAGGCACTGAATATTTTATGATCTAATAGAAGCTCAATTTTTGCATATGTACTAAGCATATGGGAAAAGGATATATACAAACCTGTAAGAAGTAGAATTAAGTGAAAATTAAGTACTATTTAAAAAAAAAAAACTTGTGGAATAGGGCCATAAAAATAATTGCAGAGTAGCTTATACCCTGAAATCATTTATTTAAAAATAATTAAGATAATATAAATGTATAAATTTGACTTACACACTCAGAAAGTTAAGACAAGTAAAAGAATAGCTCAATCTTAATAGGTCCAGAAAAAGCATTTAATAAAATTCAACAGTCATTTACGATTAAAGAAAATTTCTTAGCTAACTAAGAATAATAAATGACATCCGTCAAAAACCTACCACAAATACCATTTTTAATGGTGGAACAGTAGAAGCGCTGACATTAAAATAAGTAAGAATTGGAAAGGAAGAGACAAAATTGTACTTATAGAAATGTCAATGTCTGACTCTACAGAAAATCCTAACGAATCTACAGTTTGCTCATCTACAAATCTATTAATTTAAATCTATTTGCCAAGCTACCATTAGAACCAATAAGAGATTCCAAAAAGTTTGCTGAATATTATAAAAAATCATAATATAAAATTCGACAGTATTCCCACACACCTGTAATAATTAAATATAAAATACAATATTCACAAAACCTAAGAATATATACCAGGCCTACAACTATATATAAGCTAAGAACAGATAATCAAATATAATTTTGGAGGAAATTGCAAAAAATTATTAAACAATTGAAAGACTTGATTCAATGGGGAGATATGTCATGCACATATAGGGGACACTCATTGTTAAAATGTCAAACCTCCCCAAACTTATCTACAAATTCAATGCAATTCTAATCAAAATATCCAAATGGATTTTTAATGGAACTTGAGAGTTGATCTAAAAATTCACACAGAAGAGCAAGGGTCATAATTGAACAAGTTAATTTTAAGGGAGAACAAGGTGGGAAGACTTGCATTCCCAGATCACAAAACTTAATTATAAGAATATAGATTAAACAGCATACCATAATTACAGTGACAGACCATGAAATAGCATAAACAGCCCACAAACAGACCCATGCCTTTATGGAAGCCTGGTAATGAGAGAATGTAATTGCAAACTAGTGAGGGAATTATGGATTCTTAAAAAGAAATGTGTCGATCCAATTTTTATCCTTATGGAAAATTAAAATTATTACACAGCATTTGCAAAAATTAATTCCAAGTTGAGGAAGGACCTCAATATGAGAAGCAAAACTTAGAATAAAATAAGCAGAGCAGGCAGGGAAAGATTTATTTAACAAAAGCAAACATTACAAACCATGAAGGAATTGTTTGATAAATTTGACTTTATTAAAATAAAAATGTGCACAAAATATACATAATACAAATGCCTATGTGACCACACTGATATATTCATACATATACACATATATGTTATGAACAAGCCAGTAGAAAAATGGACAAAAGATATGAATAGGCAATTCAAATAAGAAAACCAATAAAAATAAATAAGATATAAAATAAGAATAAAACCTTGAAAGAACTACTTCAAAGGTATGATTCATGCACAAAGAGTGTTTAAGTCCAGGGTATGGGGGAAACTGCTATTGCATGCTATGGGCTACGTTTGAAAGGAAAACATCAGCACTACCACAGCTACAGCAGAGGTAAATAATGAGGGGAGGGACAAGAGTTAAAGGAGTTATGGATTTCTTATTTGGCAAGGATGTGTTTATTGGTTTTCTTACTCTTGGGAACCGTGAAATTATCTAAAATTGAGAGTATTGATGGACTATGGACTTGGGCACTATATATGATCCCTGATGAATGCAGGTGGCTAAAGAATGGACTGACTGAGAAGTAGATTGGCTAACAATGGTGTATACTTATTAACGAATGCTGTGTTGCTACAAAAAAAAAGGAACGAGGCCGTGAGGCAAGCAATGATGCGAATGAACATTTGGGATATTTGGTGAGGCAAAATAAGCCAGAAACAAAAGAAAAATAATGGTATGGTCTCCTTCAGAAAATGCTTACAAGAAAACAGGGTCTTAGATTATGAGCTTTTATAGCAGACACATATAATCAGGAGTGGTAATTATTGGTTCTGGATTTCGAGAGGCTGATATATATATAAGAACAAAGCCAATCAGGTTGGGGTTAAAGTAATTCAGAACACAGGGGTAAGGAAGACAATGTCTATATTTTAGAACCACACATACTCTTTGAGACCAAAGGAAGAAAGGTTGATTTGATCTGGAACCAAAATTTTCTGTAGCACATAATCTAACTTAACCTATCTGTATAGCTCATTTGAACAACTGAAACACAGTGAGCCCAGAATAAGAAAGTGGTCCTTTAATCCTGTATAGCTTAATGTAATGTCTGCATACATCCTAGAGTATATTAAGCAGATAATCAAAAAGTATTGGCAAAGTCCCTTGAGGGATGGGAGAAAAAATATGAAACTATTAAACTTTACCTTCAGGAAATACCCTGATACTGTGTCAAACTATAGGGACTCCCAAACTAATAGGCCATGCCCTTGATCTTGAGGCTTACTCTTGTGAAGTTTATGTAGGTAGCAGAGAAGCTTAGCTTTCCTAGAGGTATGCCTAAGAGTTACTTCTGGAGGACCTCTTTTATTGCTCAGATGTGGCCTCAGTCTCTCTAAGCTCAGCTCTGCCAGTGAAATCATTGCCCTCCCCCACTTATGTGGGACATGTAGTCTCCCAGGCGACGTGGGGCCAACAATTCCATCCTGACCAAAAGAGGGAAAAGAAGTGTAACTAATTAAGCATAAGTGACTGAGAGAGTTCGGATAGAATTGAGAGGCTCTCCTGGAGATTGCTCTTATGCAAGCTTCAGTTAGACCTTGCTACCCATCAAAACCTCCCAAACCCCAACCAGGACCATTCCAGCCAATCCTAAAGAACACCTAGGGCAATATATGAGATTCCACAAGGGTTCCATGCACTAGAGTAACTTTCCAGAAACCTACAACCTCCAGATGGGTCCCTGGACCAGATAAGTCCTGAAACCTAGAGGGGCCCAGACTCTCCAGAACATCAGATAGTTCCATCTCCCTACCTCATATTATTGGCAGACTCTTCTGACATGGAAAGGTTAGAATGGCCATAGCCCAAATACCCCTAAAGAGAGGGGTAGAAAGATCAAAGGTGATGGTGGAGTTATACAGAGAAGGTTTTAACAAATGAATATGATTGTTGTATCATTAAATCAATATCTCTTTTAGTCTCCAGTATCTTAGAGCAGCTAGAAGTGAAAACCTAAAATTGTGAAATCATAATCCATGTCAAACTCTGAAATCTGTTCTACAACTAATTTTTGTGCTATGCTTTGAAATATATTGCTTTTTTGTATATATGTTATTTTTCACAAAAAAAGAAAGAAAAATGTCAATTGTAGTAATAAAAAAATATTTAAGCCTTCTAGCCTCCTGTAACTTATGTTGAAGAATGCTTTGAAAACTACTACTTTTTTATTTCTTTGCTTTGTTTATATGTTCTACTATACAATGAAAAAGTTAAAAAAAAAAAAGGGGGTAAAACCAATACAGTAACTATAAAACCAATAAAATAAGAAAACCTCAGCACATATGCCAGGCCTACAACTATATATTCACCAAGAGCGGATAAGAATAAATCTATCAGAATATGCTTTTGGAAGACAACAAGCAGTAGCTTATAAATAAGCCAACAGAAAGAACACAGTGAATAAGCATAGTATACAACACTGTATTCTTACACAGTTTGCTAGTTCAGTGGTATCAGTGCATTTTGTATTCAATTGCTATTACTCAACAGTAACAAAACATTAATAGACTTGGGTAAGTACTGATTTCTCTATTTTATGACATCATTTCCTTATTTGCCAATTTATAGAACTAATTTACATCACGGAAACATGAGTTGTACTAGAATAGACTATACCTAGTGAAGTTGAAGATATATATAACCAGTTACATCGTCAAGAGAAATTTTCAGATATGTGCACATGGAGACGTACAATAATATTCATTGCAGAATTTTGTGAGTAGTAAAAAAAAAAAACTGGAAAAAGCATCCATATCATGCATCAAAAAAATGTAAAAATCCTGTGTGTTATAATCATATAATGAATACTTCATGTCAATTAAAATGAATGAACTGGAGCTACATGAATCAATGTCGGTAACTTATAAGAGTCTAATGTCGAGTGAAAAAGAAAAAGTTGCAAAATGATACTAAAGAAACCATTTGCATAGTTTTAAAATTTGCAAAATAATTATATTTAATTGCTTATGGTCATATATAATCACCTGCATATGATGTATAAATAATATGGATATATAGATCATATGAATATGATCTATATAATATGGATATATAACAAATATATAATTATGGCAATATAAACATAAACTAAGTTTCTTTAGATGGAGACTAAAAATGATTTCTTCCTCCAAAACAGTTAAGGGCAGGTAGATGGACTTTCCCGTATGAGGTTACCCAAACAAACAGCCTGGCAGGGTGGCTCCTCCTTTTTAACATGTGGCTTCCAAGGTTGTTTCAGTTACTACCTTTCTAGCCAGTGGGAGGGAAGAAAAGGCAGAGGGCAAGTATCTTTAAGATTACCCAGAAGTGACATCATCATAGCAACTTACTTGTAATTTGGTCCTAACAGAGTCACACTTTGCTGCAAGCAAGACTGGGAAATGTAGTTTATTTGTATGACCACTGTATTAGTTTGAAAGCTGCCAGAATGCAGTATACCAAAACTGGAATGGCTTACAAAAAGGTGAATTTAATAAATTATAAGTTTACAGTTCTAAGCCTGTAAAAATTTTCAAACTAAGGCATCCAGAAGAAGATATCTAAATTCAAGGAAGGTCGATGAATCAGCTGGGCAGTCACGTGGTTGGCATCTGCTGGCCCTTGCTCCTGTGCTTCGTTGCTTTCAGCCTCTGTTCCTGTAGTGTTTCACACTTTGCTTCTAGGGGCTGGCTTTTGTTTCTTAGCTTCTCTTGGCTCTTTCCAGGTTCTGGCTTGCTTAACATCTCATGGTGATATTTGCTGGGCTCCAAGCATCTCCAGATATCCATGTCTCTGTTCTCCAAGTGTCGGCATCTGTGTCCGCTCTGCTCTGAAGTTTCTGTTGTCTCTGTTGTCTCTAACCTCTCCAAAATGTTTCCTCTTTTAAAAGATTCCAGTAAGCTAATCAAGACCCACCTGTGATAGGTGGAGCCACAACTCTGTGGGGATAGTCTGATCAAAAGTATCTGCCCTATAATATTGAATTAGGATTAAAAGAAAGTACTGCCTCCACAAGACTGAATCAGGATTAAAACATAACTTTTCCGGGGTACATAATATTTTCAAACTGGCACAACCACATACCCAAGTAAAACACACAGAGCCTGGATTAGATACTGAGGACCCACTGTCTCTGCTGCAACAGTAAAATTATAAAAGCTGGCAAGGAAATGACAGGCATTACCGCTAGGGCAGAAAAGAGTCAAGGAGGGGCGCCAGGAGGCTTTAAATGCCATGTTTAAAAAATAACATCAATCTGCCAAAATGTTAGAATTTCTTAATTCTGGATAGTGGAGATGAGGGTATTAATTATATTATTTTCTATTCGTCGTTGTGTTTTTTTTGTTTTGTTTGCCTAAGAGAAGCAACATTTATTATAATTATTAGAGGTCCTCATTAAGATTATCTGGAATAACAGGCTAAGAGTCAAGCTTGCCAATTCTGGGTTGTTCAATAAAATTAACCAAGAGCTCAAATGATTTAAATTTGTCCCATCATCTTGCATTCCTATAGCCTTTGTTTAATTGCTGAAATCTTTTGAATTTGGGGGACAATAAAAAAGCACCTGCACAAAATTTTCCATTTTCCCTAGCAGGGTGAGCCTGGCCTCCATTGGGGTGTTTGGGGGAGGTCAGTGGTCCTGCCCTGAGGGGACAGCTTAGGGGATAAGGAAAAAGGGCTATGTGAAAGCGACAGCTCACAGAGAGCAGCAGACTATAAATACCGCTGCGCAGGGGCTGTAGGTTGAGTGGTTACTTCTCTCACCAGGACTGCAGTGGACCTGTTGGGAACCCACTCTCCATCTCTACAACTTAGAAGAGATTCAATCTGAGGTGCAGAGTCCCTACAGCATCCCCTGTCTGGGCAATACTTTGTGCCCCCACCCTCACCCTGCCATCTGGGAGGCTCTGAGGCATAAAGGGGGTGCTGTGGGAAAGAGTGGGGTTGAGAAACCTGCTGAAGAGCTACCTCCATGACCCAGTGCTCTGCTGATCCCGCATCTGCCAATCAGGTGAAGAAACCAGTGACCTGCCATGCCAGTGCTGCTGTGCCGACACAAGCTTGCCATGAGTGGTGAGAGTCTGCTACCCTATTACACGGTGCAGAGCAGCCCTGCAGCGGCATGTTCAACACCACCATGGGGAAACTGTAGCACCACCTGTACGAGGGGGAGTGGGATATGTTCAAGATCTTTGAGAGCGACTTTATCCAGATCACCAAGAGGGGAGAGGCAAGTGATGTGCACAGCCGTGTCCAAATGGTGACCATTGACATCACGTGCACCAGCTCCCTCCTTTCCCTTCCTGATGTCATGCTGCTCGCCCAACCAATCACTGGCTGCAAGGGCCAGACCATCCAGGGGAGAGGCTGCAAGGGGAAGACCTTAAAGCTCACCAGGCTCCTGCCCTTCAAGTTTATAAGGACCTCCATTCACAATCAGGAGAAACAACAGCTGCGCCTGAAGTTTGCCACTGGCCGTTCTTGTTACTTGCAGCTGTGTCCTCCTCTAGATGCCCGGGAAGACCTCTTTGTCTATTGGGAAAAACTAATATATCTCCTGTGGACAGTAACACCAGTAGCCATGCCATTCCCACTGAGGACACGATTTGCATGCTTGGTTTGATGAAGAGAACCTGGGGGAGCACAGCAGCTGTGGGTTTCCACACAGAGGGGGATCTGGACTAAGTCAGAATCAGGAACTTCCACATGGTCTCTGAGGTGTCTGGGGGCCCCTCTGCTGCTTTTGCTAGGTAGAGAGGGATCAAATATAGAGACTAGCATGCCTGATGTGTCCACTCCCAAATCTGCACAGCCTGCCAAAGGAGCAGTGTCTGGGGCAGGAGCAGGGGCAGCAGCAAAGGACAGCGCAGCAGGTGCCATGAGTGTGACGGCATTTAAGTCTGGAAATTCTGAACACATCAATGCCACAATAGCGGGAACAGCCTCCAAGGGCCCAAAAGGAAGCAAGAGCAACATGGCCATCACAGGTGTTATCAACAGGCCTTCAAAAAGCATTAAGGTGGCCATGGCAGGAGTTGCAAGCAAGACGTCAGTGTACTTCCAGCATGGCAGTGTCAGCCTCTCTCTCTCCTGTTGCAGAAACAGCTCCAGACTCAGCAGCAGAACCCCATATCTCCAACTTGATTAGCAAAGGCCACAAGACTGGACAGGAGGCAGGCCAGCAAGTCTCCCAGACCAGTGCTGAAGCCCAGAAGGAAAGGGAAAAGGGGAAATGAAGGGAAAAGAACAGAGCTCCCGGGTAGAGAAGGAAAACTTCCCATTACCCTAAGACCAGTGAAAATCATCACAAGACAAAGGAAGGCAAAGTTGGCCAAAAATCATTGGGCATGTCTTTGTCCAGCCACAGATCCACTAGGGAAGATAAGGAAAAAGGATGTGGCGGCAGCAAGCTCTCTTCCACTCACAAGGGCATCAGCCACATAGACACAACAAGGAGTCGAGGTCTTCACACAAATCTGAGAGGAGTGTATACACAACTAGTTCGGGCTCTAGGGAACAGGCTAAGCAGGATTAGCTCTTTCTTGAGGAATGTCAAAGCCAGCCTTACAAAATCAGCAGCCTTGGCCATCCTGGAAACAATGGAGTGTGACCAGGGGGTAATTATCGATGCTGTGATGTCTGAGACAATAGAGTCAGAGACCTTTGAAGCCTGTTAAATAGTGTCAAAGAGGACCAGGGCTCAGAGGAGTATCCCCAGAGAGCCTATTCCAGTTTTACTTAATGCAATTTTAATAAAGAATTATATGATCTTAGAATGGCCAGCTGTGTTCTGTTTGATTTTCCATGTCCTGCAGCCTAGTAGGGATTTCACAGTGGATTGTGATGTCAACTGTGCTGCAGCCATGTCCAGGCAAGGGGAACCCTACTTATACATGCTGGACAGAGCTGCACAGAGCACTCCATTGGGGTCCATGTTGCCAGCCCATTTTTGGTTTTGGCTCCTCAAGGCTGTGACTAAAGGTCAGACAGTGGGACGGGAAACTCCACCACCATGATCTCCCTCCCCCTTTTACAAAGTTTTGTTCCTCCTGAAGGTCCATAATAAAGCAACAGCAGGACTCATATTCTCTTGGATATTCAGAAGAGAGAGGGGTGCTGTAGCACTTATTGCAATCAGAACAGGGAAGACTAGCAATTCCACTCCTAGGTCTTCATCCTGAAGAAACTGTCACCCATGTTCTAGGAGACAACTATGAGAATGTTTATTGTTGATAGCAAAAGAGTGGAACAGCTGAAATTTCTACCAACAGTATTGATACAATGAGATATAAAAAGTTAGATATTAAACAAGTGAAAAATGAATAACAGCTACACACATTTAGCATAGATGAATCCATAATGTTGAGCTAATAAGCAAGTCACAGAATACGTAATTTCACTTATACAGCAGTTCAAAAACAAGATTAAATGGACTGTACAAGGCACCTCTTTGGCAAAACTGTAGGCAAAAACAAGGGAATGGTAAACAAAAAATTCAGGACAGTGATTGTCTGTAGGAAGGAAAGGTGTGAGAGGGTCGAGGAGGTGGTCACAAGGACTTCAAGAGTATTGAAATGTTCCACTTCTTGAGCAGGCTGATGGGTATTAGGTGTTAATGTGTTTTTTTCACAATTTCACATCTCTGTAATTATCCTTTTATTTCATATATATCCTTTCCCTATGTCTTCATCTTTATATATGCACCGCTGTGACATATGGCAAAAGCTTTGAATAATTGTAAATGACAAACATTACAGATAAATTACCCCAAGAAACATTGGTTATATGATATCCCCATTTCATAAATGAGGACACTGAGGCTCATAATTTGCTTGAGTCACAGAGTGGAACCTTGGCAGAAGAGTGAACCACAAGCCCGTCTCTTTAGGTAAAGCCCTGCCTGAGGTGAGGTAGGCAAAGAGAACAATCTGAGGAGACAGATTCACCACAGGAAGCCAGAATATCTGAGTTCACCACCATGATCCAGAAATCTACAGAGATGAACACCAAAATGCCAGCTATTTCCTGGATAGAGCAGAGTCTATCCAGGGACAATTCCTGGTGGGGAGCTGGGACAATTCCTGGTGGATTTGAAATATTTTGTAATATAAGTAAATAAATAGCCTTTGAGTACCTATAGTAAGTAAATATCTAAAAGGACTTAAGTAAATGAAAATATTTACAAGATTGGTAGACATAACTGCCATGTAAATAGAGTTCTTATCTACATTCAGTAATGACCAAATATATTGTGGGCAGATTAACAAAACATACATTGCAATCTTTCTATATAATGACCTTCACATATTAAAAACATTTTAAATATTAAAAAAATACTAAATTTCAACTAAACTCTGGTTCTGCTGAAGTTCTCAGTATACTCCTGCAGCTTAACCTGTCAGTCAGTGAAGGCTGAACCTGCTTAAAGGCCCACCCACCTAGTCTGCACATTGGCAGTTCCCTTTTTTGTGAAAGGAGAAAGTTGTCTGGTGAGGCTATATGCAAAAAGGGCTAGAGGTAGAGAAATAAGAGGAGTTAAGAAAACTTATCCAGATTTAGGAAGAATACAAAATTCAGGTAGAGGTAATACTGTTTCAATAAACCAACAGAAATTGTGCCAATACCATACAAACAATTACCTCAATTTATGCACATGTTAAAATACAATAATATTTATGTAAACAAACATATTACTGTATATAGTATGAGTATTCATGAATAAATAAATGGTAGATAAGCAGACTATATATTTAGTACCTATAAGCTTCCACGGTTCTATGTGATTTCTTATTCCTTGATTTTACATGGGGATCTATACGTCTATAGCTCAATGTCAAATTCCATAATCATTAACATTCTGGGCTTAATAGCTGACTTTAATTTGGATGTTTTGAAGCCATGTAATAAAATTAAAAGTTCATTTAACGAAAGGATATGAGTTCTAATTGACATCGACCACATGGACATTGATTCTCTCAATCATGCCCATGTAATAAGACCCCATATAAACTCAGGACATGAGAAGCCATGATGAGCATCCATGATTGAAAAAATACATTACAGATGTGCTGGGCAGATGACGGGTTCTGACTCCACATGGAGAAGACTTGGAAACTTGTATTTGAGATCCTCCTTCATTTCATCCCATGTGTCTGTTCTTTTGAGTGCTTCTTATTTGTATCCTTTTTACTATAATAAAACTGCAGTCATGAAATAGCACTTTCAGTGAATTCTTGAGTCATTATAGGAAATTATCCAAAACGCAAGGTGGAGTGGAAGACCCAGAATTTGGAGCTAGTTGGTCAGAAGCACAGGTGGCCTGGGTTACCTTACTTACAACAAGTGCCTGAAGGACAGTCTTTTAGAGAATTCCCTCCAAGCTATGAAGTCTGGCCTAACTCTGGGTAGTTAAGATTGAATTGAATTGCCTGAGTGATTTGGTAGTCTTTGC
Organism: Myrmecophaga tridactyla; assembly: GCA_004026745.1. Lineage (NCBI taxonomy): Eukaryota > Metazoa > Chordata > Mammalia > Pilosa > Myrmecophagidae > Myrmecophaga > Myrmecophaga tridactyla. The sequence goes on from PVIY010007123.1 coordinate 79,796, forward strand.
ATTTGCCTATTAAAGTTTCTGATACCATACAGTTGGGGTCAGAAGCTGTTGTGGAAGTTGTAGGAGGTTTTTGATAACTCTTACAGTAAATTAATACAAATATTATATTAAATATTTCATTAACTATATAGCCCTGAGTTACTTAGAATAGTGCTACTCAAAGTGAGTTTCAAGAACTGGTGCTGATCTGCAAACTATTAGTGGCCCATGGTGTGATAAGTTCAGAAATTGAGAATAGACTTTTGGAAACTTTCATAGCAATTTGACAGTAATTTTATGTCTATTGAATCTTTTTAAAATGTCAGGTATTTTATGTTTCTTAATTTAAATTTTCTAGGAATTCACTTTTATTGTATTTTATTAAAGTGCCAGTCTCCAACTGATGTGAAATTTTAAAATCTGATCATTACTCACTATAGCTATGATACAGTATAAGTTAAAAACCCTGACTCCTAGTGCAATGAAGAAGCTTAGCACATTTAAGCTTTACTGATTTCTGCTCTGTAGTGACGTTTCAGTGCAGTGATGTTTCATGCTTATGTCTAATATAATTGCCTGTGCAATTAGTAAAATCTAGATTTACTTGATCCAAATTTCACACTAAAACTTTTGACGTAACATCATTTAATTTCTTTACTCATTAAAAAAACTTTTGGAAAAAAAAATCTGGTTTTTCACCACAGATATGTTGAGACTTATTAGTAAGAAAATCCAGTAGCTTGGCCTATAACCTTTAAAACCCCTAGACTAATCTATTTAATGTGGTAACTAGAAAAGGAATTGCTTTAGTTTTTTAATGCTGCTAGAATGAAATATACCAGAAATGGAACAGCTTTTAAAAAGGGAATTTATTAAGTGAAAAGTTCACAGTTCTAAGGTCATAAAAATGACCAAACAAAGGCATTTAGCTAAAGATACGTTGACTCAAGAAAGGCTGATAGCATAGAACACCTCTATCAGCTGGAAAGGCATGTGGCTGGTGTTTGCTGGTCCTTGTTCTTGGTTCCATTGTTTCCAGCTTCTGATTCCAGTGGCTTCTTCCCTAAGTATCTGTGAGCCCTCAGTTGCTCTAGGGCAAAATTCTGGGTTTCATTTCTTACCCCAGTGTCTCCCAGAGCCAGATAGTTCTTCTCTTCAGGTTCTGAGTATTTCCGTGAGGCCATGCTTAGCACCTGGACTATTTCTGCCTCTGTCTCCAAATGTCTACACTGGATCTGCTCTCTTCAAAATATTTCCTCTTTTAAAGGACTCCAGTAAACTAATTAAGACCCACCTGGAATGGGTGGAGTCACATCTCTAATCAAAAGTAGATGTGGAAGTCTAAGGGTGGAGTGCCGAAATGGCAGCTTAGTGAGGTGTGGGATTTAGTTCCTCCTCCAGAACAGCTACTGAATAGGCAGGAACACTACAGAACAGCTCCTGGGGCCACATCAGTGATCAGATACACAGTGTATCCCAGTCTGACCCAGCTGGACCTGCTGCGAGCCCCACCCCCAGAACTGTGAGTTCCCCAAGACGTGGCAGCTGGCGTCCCTCCCTAACAGGCTGCTTCCCACAGGGGAAAGGAAAGGGACTTTGCTAGCAGCAGGGGCTGAGCACAACTAAGCTCCAATTGTAGAATTAATTCACAAATTCTGACTACTAAAAATAGGCCCCCAGCTCAACTGAACCTGGCCAAAGTGGAGGTTGCTGATTTTTGCCCCCATGCCGAGAGGGAAAGGCAGACAGAAAAAGAAAAAAGAAAAAAAGAAACAGAGGTTTTTTTGATTGAATAGCACATAATACTTGAAAGGGTCTGGGCCCTGAAGGAAAGGAGGGGGCACAGGATCTGAAGGTACACAAAGCAAAATACCAACTTATGCAGTTGATTGGCAAACCTGAGGAATGGGGGTCCTGCTCTGAAAAGAATTTTTCTGTCTTTTTTTGTGGCTGTGTTTCTACAAAGTGACTGCCTTTGGATACAGCAGCAGGGCTTCTCAGGCTGCAACTGCCCCAGGCATAGGCAGAAACAAGTTTGTTTGAGAGCTTGTCTGGAGCCTGTGCCTTCCCCAGGAGATGGGTGGGGCCCAGCTCAGGTGGATTCCCTCCCTCAAGGAATTCAGACCCCAGGGTTTGGAAATTTGAAGTGATTAAAGTCAGCATACAACCTCTCCTCTGTCTCCACCACACCCCCAGCAGGGAGAGTCTGCTGAAGTTAAAGGTACCACATCAACTTATGCTGGTGAGACTCGCAGGCAGACAAGTGCCACATACTGGGCAGGACAGGAAAATCACAGAGTCCAGAGACTTCAAATGCAAGTCTTTCAAACTGCTGGCTCTCACCTTCAGGGAAAACTGACATAGGTGACTCTTTCCTCTTCACAGGAGGACAGTTCGGTCTGGGAAAATCTGGCTGGGGTCTATAATACCTAAGTAGACCCTCCTAAGGGTGGAGAGGAAAAGGTACCATACAGGCTGGGCAAGAAACAAGAAAATAAGAACTGAAAAATTCTGCTCTGTTAAACAAAACCTAAGCTAGTGGTCCAGAATAAGTTGAACTGAATGTCAAAGAACAGATAGACAACAAACTGATCCAGCAAGAAAATGCTAGGTAAAAGAAGTGAAAACAATCTCCAGAATAAACTAATTGAAGTAAATGCCTAGAAGCCAGCAAAAAATGATGAATCACACTAGGAAAATTGAAGATATGGCCAAGTCAAAGGAACAAACCAACAATTCAAATGAGATACAGGAGTTGAAACAATTAATTCAGAATGTTCAAATATACATAGAAAACCTCATCAAAAATCAAATCAATGAATTGAGGGAGGATATAAAGATGGCAAGGAATCAACAAAAAGAAGAAATCAAAACTCTGAAAAAACAAATCACAGAACTTATGGGAATGAAAGTCACAGTAGAAGAGATGGAAAAAAAACAATGTAAACCTACAATGTCAGATTTCAAGAGGAAGAAGGTAGGATTAGTGAACTGGAGGACGGAACATCTGAAATCCAACAGGCAAAAGAAAATATAGGGAAAATAATGGAAAAATATGAGCAGGGACTCAGGGAATTGAATGACAACATGAAGTGCATGAATATACATGCTGTGGGTGTCCCAGAAGGAGAAGAGAAGGGAAAAGGAGGAGAAAAACTAATGGAGGAAATTATCACTGAAAATTTCCCAACTCTTATGAAAGACTTAAAAATTACAGATCCAAGAAGTGCAGCATACCCCAAAGAGAATAGATCCAAATAGACGTACTCCAAGACACTTACTAATCAGAATGTCAGAGGTCAAAGAGAAAGAGAGAATCTTGAAAGCAGCAAGGGAAATGCAATCCATCACATACACAGGAAGCCCAATAAGACTATATGTAGATTTCTCAGCAGAAACCATGGAGGCAAGAAGACAGTGGGATGATATATTTAAATTACTAAAAGAGAAAAACTACCAACCAAGAATTCTATATCCAGCAAAAATGTCCTTCAAAAATGAGGGAGAAATTAAAACATTTTCAGACAAAAGATCACTGAGAAAATTTGTGACCAAGAGACTGGCTCTGCAAGAAATACTAAAGGGAGCACTAGAGGCAGATACAAAAAGACAAGTGAGAGAGGTGTGGAGAAGATTATAGAAATGAAGACTATCAGTAAAGGTAAAAGAAGAAAAATTAGATATGACATATAAAATCCAAAAGGCAAAATGGTAGAAGAAAGTAATAACACTGAATGTTAATGGATTAAACACCCCAATCAAAAGACATAGACTGGCAGAATGGATTAAAAAACAGGACCAATCTATATACTGTCTACAGGAAACACATCTTAGACCCAAGGATAAGTATAGGTTGAAAGTGAAAGGTTGGGAACAGATATTTCATGGAAATAACAATCAGAAAAGAGCAGGAGTGGCTATACTAATATCCAACAAATTAGACTTCAAATGTAAAACAGTTAAAAGAGACAAAGAAACTAGTGCATTTCCTAATATAACTTATGTAGATAGCTTGGTTG